>JAYJMA010096831.1:0-21907 GCA_036873895.1 Parotocinclus cabessadecuia
GGGGATCCTCCGCTCTGAGAGAAGAGACCGGAGCACCTCAGGGAAAAACAAAAGAAAGTGCAGTAAACATTTGGAAATATTATTCAAAAGCTTGAGTAAATAAATATGTTTTTAATTGAGATTTGAACGTTGAGACTGTGTCCGAGGCCAGAACATATGAATAATATAGCTGCAACTCAAGCTGATATTTGTTATTTAGGCATAAGAAATTAATTTTAATTTACTTCTAATCATCTGCTTATAACTTTACACCACTAATCCAAATATTGACGTGAAAAAGAGAACTTTCAAAATGTTTTTTTTTTTCACAATACAAAGTCATTCATTCATCTTTTTCTCATTTTAATGGCCACTGAAATGCTAATTATTTGGTACATTGCTGCCTTGTCCTGGTCTGCACTGTAGAGCATCTTTAATGAGAAACTACATAACTGAAGAGTACATAGCAATTCTGTGCTTCTCTGAATTTACTTTAGAAGTTCTTAGAAAATGTGAATATAACTCTAAAAGTTAGGTTCAAGAAACAAGAGGCAGCATCTTGCTCAGTTGTTTTTATCGTTTAAAAAGAACATGGTTGGGATATGGAATGATCTGTCATAATCGTCTACAACTTAATTAAAGATAAGCACTGTTAGCTTTTTATAACTAGTAAAAATGCTCAAAACAGACGTATAAAATAGATCACAAATGCACAAGAACAGAAAAATAAACGCACCATTTAGCAACACCCTAAACGTTGTGACTGGGAAACAAAGATGCGAGTGGCTAAGAATTGTTTGTCTTTAAAGAGCCTTGCACACATGAACTGAATTCTCAGTGATCAGTACTGTACTGTCCGTGTGCATGGTTATGTTTTTACCCCTGTTAGGGTCACAAGTATAGGCTGAATTTGACCAGTACAGAAGTGTTTATATGAGACTGATCAGTCAATCACTGGTCACAGCCATTCAGGATGACACTTTAGAACTCTTGCCATAAAGCGTTTCTTTTTATCATTTGATTCTGTAAAATGTTCATTGTGTTCGTATTTTTCAGAACTTGAGTCGTCTGCAGAAAGAGTCCATCACCTTCAGCAGATTATAGTAACTCTTCCTCGTGCCATCATCATCGTCATGCGATACCTGTTCGCTTTCCTCAATCAGTAAGTTGATCAAATATGCCTTGATTAAATAATGGCTGCGTTTGTGAAAAATGTGCAAAGCTGTTTGGGTTAGATGGGTCCAAGCTGGATTTGCACAGGGTTTTTAAACAGCAAATTAACATCCATTTTTAATTCTTGCCTTAATAATTATGCGTTTTTTATATGCAGTCTTATGCAAGCCAAACAGGGGGCAGGATAAACACAATAAATTAATTTATCAATGCAGCGTGGCTAAACAGACTTGAAACTAATGTCGAGAACAAAGCTTGTGTGTGTGTGTGTGTGTGTGTGTGTGTGTGTGTGTGTGTGTGTGTGTGTGTGTGTGTGTGTAGTATTTAATACAAAGATAAAAGGGAGGCACTACTCTGATACACGTGTTACACAATGGCTGCAATTATCATGGGAAAAGGTGACTGTGAAGTTACAATATGTTTAATAAGGAGTATTTGCATTTTTAAATGTGACAGGCCAGAGTAATGGAAGCATATCCCATGTATCCCTGTATGTCCTGAACTTTGCCGTTTTATTGCACTCTTGCTTGGTGTGTCCTATAGAAACAACACAGGACTCAGCAGGGATTCCTAGTTTCACTGCCAGCAGACGAACATAATAGCCCACTACGAAACACTGACGCACACAAAACACTTTATGACAAGTTCTCAGACTTTGAAGAGACTGTAAATGTATTATTCACAATAGAATGCAATATTACTTTCACCATGAACATAATCTAATCTTATTTTAAATCTTAAAATGTAAATTGGAGTGTGGATTGCAGAAGCTTCTGGTAGCTGGATTTTTGTTCCTGTGTTTGTACTCAGTATATAAGAACTTGTATTTTAATAACTGCAGTCAAAAACAGACATTCGTTATGTTCAGTTACTGAATGCGCTGGAGTTTAGTTATGCCAGCAAAAACCCATAACTCTCTGCTGAGCTATAACTGACTTTTATTATGTATTCAAGCTCTACAGTGTTAAAACGGTTGTTTTACACTCTGGTAGCTAGATTCTTATTTAAAGTTGTTTATTTTGTCTTTTTTATTGTAATGATGAAACAGTATTTATTTTAGTGGAGTGTTTAACTGTGGAGTGAGGCTAATTGGTGGTGCTGATCTGGAGTGAGCAAGCTTACGATCATTTTAGTATTTGATTAATAATTGCTATGAATTTAATTGCTATGAATTTCATGGAAGAGCATGTTTTTTTCTCAAATTTCTGAGGCCTAGCTGTTTCTGACTAACTGTTGTCTTTAATGCTTCACAGAGTAGATAAACATTGCCCTTCCAAAGGCCACTCCATTGCCCTTATTCCAAAGTGTTTGTAGAGCCAGGTATTGTGCCCGAGTGATTTAACATAGTGTGTTCTGTCTGTATTCATAGTAAAATAAATGTTAGTCTGTTTACTGGAGTGGACACTGGAAGAGTCTGGAGAGAGTGAAAGAAGTCAAGCACAACAAGAGAGCTCCATCGTCTGGCACTGGCTTTGGTGTCTCAAGGAAGCTGTTGAACAAACAATGGTTTTCTGCAAATTTTCTCCATAAACTCGGCACAAAATCTAAAGGAACAAGCAGTTGTCTTCAGAATTTGAACATTTCTGCATGCCCACATAAAAAATGGCTTAAAAATGTTCCAGCTGAACCTCTGATGAACATAAACGGGAATGTTTTCATGCAGATGGGGAAAATAAGTATTTAATACGCTGCTGATTATTCTAGAATAGTTTTCCTGCCTACCAAGAATGGAGAGACCTGTAATTTTTAGTGTAGGTACACTTCAACCTAGAGACAGAATCTAATTGCATAAAATAAGAAAAATCGAAAAACAAAACTTAATAGTTGGTTCAGAAACCTTTGTTTGCAGTTACAGAGATCAGATGTTTCCTGTAGTTCTTGAGCAGGTTTGCACACACTGCAGCAGGGATTTCGGCAAACTCCTCCATGCAGCTCTTCTCCAGATGTTTCAGGTTTCGCGGCTGTCGCTGGGCAACATTGAGCTTCATCTCCCTCCAAAGATTTTCTATTGGGTTCAGGTGTGGAGAGTCAATAGGCCACTCCAGGACCTTGAAATGCTTCTTATGGAGCCACTCCTTAGTTGCCCTGGCTGTGTGTTTCGGGATATTGTCATGCTGAAAGACCCAGCCATGACCCATCTTTAATTATCTTAATAAAGAAAGGAATCTCACGATACATGACCCCATGCATCCTCCCATCAATACGGTGTAGTCGTCCTGTCCCCTTTTCAGAAAAGCATCCTCAGGTTGGAGTGTGATTGTTTGAGTGGGTGGACAGATGTCTTTTATTATACAGGTGATCAAATACTTATTAAATGCAATAAAATACATTTTACTTAAATAAATTTGGTAAGGAAGTATTTTGCACATCATAATTATTAGATTAATTATAAGATTAAGCACTGAATTTATTTTCAACCCAAAATGTATTTACCAAAGAATAGTCAGTCGTATGATATTGCAGTTCTAAGATAAGCATTTGCTCACCATTTATTTGGACAGATCAATTGCCTCTGTTAAGTTTTCAAAATGATCATCACCTGTCCCTTGGCTCAGACGTTCCTGAAAAATAACAACATTTTGAAAACTATTCTGTGTGTGTAACTCTAACCACCAGTTTGTCACAGTACAGCGATGAGAACATGATGGACCCCTACAACCTAGCCATCTGCTTCGGCCCCACTCTCATGCCCATTCCGGATGGACAGGACCCAGTGGCCTGCCAAGCCCACGTCAACGAAGTCATCAAGACCATTATTATTCACAGTGAGGTCATATTTCCGAGTCACCGTGAGCTGGAAGGTCCTGTCTATGAGAAGTGCATGACTGGAGGAGAGGAGTACTGGTATGAAGCACACATTAATAGACTCAGTCGGCAGATAGCATCTTGGGAAACAGTTTAGCGTAGATTGGATGAGTTTTATGCCCAGAGGGCTATGTATTTCTGTTAGTGCCCTTGCTGTGTGTGTGCTAAACTCGTGTGCTATGAGAACTACTGTAGCAGTAATAATTCCAGCTCTATTGTCCGATAATAAGCATCAAATCTTACCTTGAAATTCGTATCTCTAGCAATACAAAATACCCCCAACAACTGTGAATTGCAATTTCAAGCTCATTTTAAGCATCAAAGCATTATCAATATTAATTTTCCAAGCCACTGCTGCTGTCTCAAATGCTCCTCTTAAACATGCATTCTCACACGGATTGTGCTCAGTCATGCTGTGTGTTTACTGGATAATTTGACTTTCCATGGAAAACAGTCGTTATATTAAGCACTAATAGATTAGCAGCCAATTAGTGTGGGTGGATTAAGACTTGCCAAGTCTGTTATATGGCAAGATTATCCAAATATTTGTGTTTTATATTCAATGTTGTATATTTATCTTTAATTTATTTATTTAGTTTTTCTAACGTTGATTGTAGCGTTACAGTGTTACAGTGACACAAAGTTATATTGGATTCTAGATAATTTAGCTTAATCGATTTGACCTGATTTATATCTTTGATTCTTAGTACAACTAAATACCTTAAACCCATAAAGTGCAGTTATGCAATCGCATGTATATATGAATATAACGTTTTCATGTATATCAATAGCCAGTGCCACATAAACAAAGGGCTCCTCAGATCTTAGAAACATATGAATGCTCGATGGCATTAAAAGTGAAACTAAGGCTCCTTTCAGTGCTAGTAAGGAATAAACACTGGTTCTGTTGTGTTTATTGTTGTGCTGTACAGTCAGTGCTGGTTTGGGGGTTTCCCTAATGAGTGTATTTGCCTTTGGTTGTAGTGACAGCCCACACAGTGAACCAGGCACCATTGATGAGGCTGACAACGGAACTGAGCCACACACTAGTGATGATGGTATGAACAAACAACACTTGTTCGTGTGTATCCTCATTTGTTTATTCATCATCCCCATTCATGGCACAGATACATACTTTAAATGGGACATAAAGCATATATCAGACAGTTTTGGAAATAATTTGCCAAGGGCAGTGGTTCAGACCCCATTCCAGATGATCAACTTAACCTTAATTTTAGTTTGTTAGTTAGTTAGTTTGTTTGTTGAATCATAGTTGATGTTCCCTGTGGAGAATGTGTCATGGTTGTGAACATTTACTATAATTACAAGGCGGTTTCATCAGCAGAGAGAAAGTGAGCTATCTGATGTGATGGGAGGTAATGAGTTGGTAACGAAGCAGGTCTGAATAGAACTTTACTGCTGAGGTTGGCGAAGGGCTTTAGTTAAAGTGCACTTAGTGCACTATTATATTGTTATATTATATATAATGTAAACCTGACCCGTGTGTGTGTGCGCGTGTGTGCATATCTGAACTCTTCTTACCCCACACATGCTTTTAAGTGAATCAGCTCTGTTGAAATCTCCAAACCAAATCACAGTGCATTATGGTTGTTCCTTGTTTCAGTAGGGTACATTGTTTGTTAGGGTAGATTGATTGTTAGAGTGCAGTGACTGACTTCACAATTTTGCTGACTCTGCTTTGTCAGAACCCCAAATCGTGCACTGTATATACTGCTCACAAAGGTTTCCGTGAACACAGGCCCGCTGGGAGAGGATGGAAATATTGTACCAATTCGAGCACTGAAGTTTAAACCATATAAAGGAAGTATAAAATACTTAAATGTCTGTCATACTCTTACAGTAAATAGTGTTTCAAATAGTTTGTTGAAGAAGAATGTGTGCACTATGAATAATGATGACCATGTTAAGCTAGGTCAGTAAAAAAAAAACAAAAAAAAAAAAAACAACATTTTTTTGGAACCTTTGTGTTCCATTGTCTTTGCATTTCCTTACGTTTCTGGCCTAAGAAGAACAGAGCAAAGCACCTTTCACAGCGCCCTCTGGAGCCCACGCTAACTAACATTGCAGATCCTGTTCTATTCTGTGGCTCTGGCTTACCTGCAGAAATGCTTCTATTCTCTTCCTCTCTTCATTTTGCCTCCTGCATGTGCTGGAAAACAGCAGGATGATACGTAAATAATTTTAAAACCAGCACCTTGCTGTGGTCAACACAACTGTGACAATGGTTATCAATGCAAATTCCTTGACTGAAAGCATGGACTTTCAGCATAGTTAACTGAGAGGTTATTGCTGAGAATTTGCCAAGAGTGCACTAAATAAGGAAGCACAGCTCGCTACACCTTTACTCTCTTCTTTTCTCTCACCATCACTCCATCAGCTGTGTGGAGGTCATTTCACCCCTGGATGGATCCCTTAATGGAAGTGATTGGTTTTGCTGTTCAACTAGGATATTCCCTAATGGTTGACAGTTTTTGTTTTTTTTTTTCTGAGAATGACTTTAACCATTTCTGACCTAGCTTTCACACATGGAACTGAAAAGCATGCTTTCCTTTAAGGATAATAATAATATGAAAATCTCAAAAGTCTATGAAAATAAACTAAATTATGACAAGGAGCTGAACAACATGGTAAAGGTTCTTTTTTCAAATGTGTGGCTTTTTGAAGTTTTATAAAAGATACAACGGTAGGAATTACTAAACTGTACAGTACTGTATTACATGTTTTAATGGAAAGTGTCTAGAATCTAACAATGTATGCACAGTATATATCAACAACAATATGTTTAACAGTATGTAATGTGGATGTCAAAAAGGTACCACACTTTTAATAATTTGTGGTACATATCATAAATGCACTTGCACAATATGATTACAATAAAATTACAATAAATAAAATGCTGGTGTGGTACCTTTTGATGTCCACATTACATACTGTTAAACATATTGTTGTTGATATATACTGTGCAGACATTGTTAGATTCTAGACACTTTCCATTAAAACATGTAATACAGTACTGTACAGTTTATTAATTCCTACCATTGTATCTTTTATAAAACTTAAAAAAAAAACCCACAAATTTAGAAAAAAAAGCATTTTATTTATTGTAATTTTATTGTTATTTTGATCAGAGGTTGGAAACCCAATATAACATAATATCTATCATAAGATACTTTTGGTTACAAATCCATTATATAGATGACTGTGAATAAACAAATTATTTATGTGCATTCACTAAATGAAGCTAAAACCAGTTTATTGGGAGTGCATTTATTATATGTACCACAAATTATTAAAAATACGACTTCAAATACACCAGCTTCAAAGTAGTGTTTAAACTGGATTGCATGCTTTAGAGGTGTTAGACAAAAGTCTGATTTTGGATGTGATCCTTGATGTTTTAGGCGAATAATCGAAATCGGGTGGAATGAATCACCAGGGTTGATGAGGTTTTTGATTAAATCTGTTCTGTTGTTTGCATTTGGTCTGCCTGTTGATATTGAAAAAGCTGTGGGTTGTTTTAAGGCAGGAAATGAAAACACATACTGAGGTGTACGATGTTCTGATAGCTTTGTAATCATGCTTCAGGATCTGTGTGTGTTATAGGGATGCACGACTGAGATTGCCAATCACCAATGTTCCCATTTATTTCTTTTTTTTGTTGACATCAACATTTAATGTATCCAGTGCTTTCCTTTATATTCAGTTTCTTTTGTTTCTTATTACAGAGGTAGAGCAGATTGAGGCCATTGCTAAGTTTGACTATGTGGGACGCACTCCACGGGAGCTCTCCTTTAAGAAGGGGGCCTCTCTGCTCCTGTACCACCGAGCGTCTGATGACTGGTGGGAAGGAAGACACAACGGCGTGGATGGCCTCATTCCTCATCAGTACATCGTAGTGCAGGACCTGTGAGTATGCGCACATTGGCACTAGTAATTAATAACATTGTTTAATCACATAGCATTCTTATTTACATTTACATTTCAAGCATTTAGCAGACAGTCTTACAATAAGAGCAATTGGGAGTTAAGGGTCTTGCTCAGGGACCCAACTGTGGCAGCTTGGCAGAGGTGGGATTTGAACCCTGGACCCTCTGGTCCAGAGTCCAGTACCTTAACTGCTAGGTTACCACAGTTCCTTATTTTCATTGTAAGAAATTATCTTGTTTTTCCTAGCGTATGATGACACAGTATTTTATTCTTATATTTTGTAGCTTAGCTCCTACTCTTTCAAATAGCTCGTTTGTTAATCACTCTCATCAATGGTCATTTCATTGAAGATTTTACTATATGGATATAAGGAAAAATAACTTAATTAGGGGTCAATTTCCAGAGGTCTCAATTTTCAGTTTATGTTGGTACATGCGCATGTATTGAGTGACCAATAATTAAGGCAAGAGGGGAAAGAAATCTCTACGAAGACAACAAAATAATCAAAAAATTAAATTTGCAGCCTTTTGTCCAAGGCAAATATTGTATATGTAGATCTTAGCTAATACCTGTTATTATATATATTATAAGATATACAAGTAGTTAAAAATAGAAATAAAAAGGAAAGTATGTGTAGTTGCTTTAAATTCTATACATTGTTGTAATTTTGATTTAAATGACAGATCTTCTTTAGATTCACATATACCTCTGCACTTTTCTCTTAAGATCAGTATCAAATAGGCATATACTATTTGATAGTAACTGTATCTTCCTGCACCAAAATTAACTCTAATTAAATCGTTTAGGAAGCCATAATTACTTCACACTCCAGTGTTCCGTAGATTTTTACTCCACAGCGTAAGGAACTAATCAGTGTCTGATTTTCTGGCTGTTGTCCTGTGGTTCAGTCTTCCCTCTTAATCCTGGCATTGCTGCTAGTAACATGTCTTAATCCAGCTGTCTTTCTTGGCATTCAGTGGAGACTTGTGCTTGTGCTCTTGATGTATGCTTGTCGTAGTGACAAATATAGTTCCAATGAATGAATGAAATGCACATGAATGAATGAAAATGAATCCCAGTCTGTGACCGAGCTGAAATTACAGTTCTTGACCTCCAGTAGAAGACTTTTCTTTGGGAAAGACATTTGAGGAAATGTTCAGATTAGCATTAATTGATTAGCTAATTGAAATTCTAATGTGATGTCTTGGTTTGAAAGTCTGTATTGATGTTCTGGCAATTATTATGAAACGAATCACTGCTTCAGATCAGTGTCCTGTTTAGAGAGTGATTATGATTCAAAAATGCATTTCTCTTATCACAGGGTTTAAAATTAAGCAGTGTTCAATTGAATAAAGATGACCTTTCTGTGAGAAAAGTCACAGAAGGACCCAAAAGGCTCCATATCTTGCGTCATATTGCTTAGTGAACCTAACACTTTTGCCCTTCTCCATCAGAGATGATGCCTTTTCTGATAACCTGAGTCAGAAGGCAGACAGTGAAGCAAGCAGTGGCCCTCTTCTAGATGACAAGGCCTCATCGAAAAACGACTTCCACTCACCGTCTGAGCCAGTACACGAGTACAACTTCAGCGCAGTAATGGGCAGGTGCGTGCTCAAAACTCTATTGCTATAACAGAGTCGTGCAGTGTTTGAGCCTAGTTACTTATGAGATTTAAACATGATTAAGCATAAGAATAATATTGTTCATTTTACCACACCTGGTAAAATATTTTTACTATTACTTTGCAGTTTCGATGCAGCACATTTTTCATTCAAATTCAAGGAAGAAGCCCAAGGCCGCTTTTGGCCCCTTGTAGGAAAGTGTAACTGTCTAGTTATTAAGTGCATACTATCCAAACAATTTTGTCTTAGGACCTGTGTATAGGCCATATAGTACCTGTGTGTTTAGGCACTTTTGCTCAGGTGATGCAAATACTGAGTTGGGTGCCTCACAGAGGTCCCTGGTTCGATTCCAGGTACAGACTGTATCTTTGTAGAGTGTGCTTGTTTTCTACATGTTTGTGTGGGTTTTCTCCTGGTAAATGGGCTTCCTCTTAAACTCTATAAACTTTTGATAGGTCTACTGGGCTCTCTAAAGCAGGGATGTCCACGCTTTTTTTTTTTTTTAGAGGGGCTCAAATATGGACCATATTAATATATCTGTGGGCTATGTTCTCTCTCCAAATCTATTATTCACAAATTATTTAAAACATTATACTCAAAGTACGAAAAAATTACCCAAGCATGCAGAACTTTTGGCATCATTGGCTTTACGCACTGCTGCCACCATCAGACGAATTGAAAAACTGCAATGTGTTCTTAAGTGATGCCATAGGCCAGATTTGGCCTTGGGGCCAACTTTGGACACCCCTGCTCTGAAGGGTCCCATTGTTCGTATCTGAGTGGGTATTAAAATGAACGAATGTTACACATCTGCTCATATTGTTTGTACAGTTACATATCTTTTCATATTGTTTATTAGGGTAATACAAACAAAATATTCACCAGAGCACCTGAACTTTTGTGTTGTTATGCCTTAAAGAGTGCGCTTGCGTTCGGACGGTGCTGCCATCCCGCGACGCCGCAGCGCAGCTGAAAGTCACAGTCCTACTCGTAGCTCTGACACACCTCCCCGTGCAGCCGCATGTCCAAGCAGCCCCCACAAAGTCGGCCTGAGCAGCAGGAGCCGTGTGGACAGCCCAGATAAAAGAAGACTGGGCACATTTGGCAGTGCAGGCACCATCAACTACCCTGAGAGAAAGGTGTATGGAGACGGCCACCCGCTGAGGCCTGTCACTGGCACACGACACAGCAGCCTGGGAGACCACAAGAGTCTGGAGGCTGAAGCCTTAGCTGAGGTGATGAACCTCCTGTTGGTGTACTAGCAACTTCTCTCTAATACTAAAAAATACATTCCTCTGATAGCTGTTCTCATTAAATGCTTAACGTGTTTGGAAGTGCTAGAGTGTAATTATCTGACCTAATTCATTCTGACCTGTAACGAGCACATCCAAGAGTAAATGATGCAAGAGGTCAGTACTATCAGGCTTCAGTGCATAATTCAGTAGCTATGAGGATTATAAGGAATAAACCAACACTGACTAGCATTTTATCAGGGGGTACAGTTAATGACTGTTTTTTGTTTACACTTACCTAATGGAGTATTAATGGACAACATAAAGCATAGTTTAAATAGAAGCTGTACAATAGAGAGATATTATGTTTCGGTATATTTAATTTGTCAGCAGCTTTGGAATTAATACCCCTGGAGAAAACTGTGGAATCACAACACTTCATCGTTCACACATATTTGGAATGAATAAGAAATAAGCACATTAACATATATGACACCACGCCGATTTTGTTTGATAGCTAAATATTCAGACTTTGTGAATTATCCATCAAAATAATTACCTATTTTTAAAAATGTTGTCTTCTATTGTTAAGAGATTTTTTTTTTTTGGAATCACCTTGTAATTTGCATTTCTAAAACATGCACATGTCTAAAAAAAGGCAAATTAGTCTGCAGTTAAAACTGATTGTGTATAAACTTTAACAAGCTGTTAGACTTGGCTATGTGATAGAAAATATGTCCCCATTCCTGTCAAGTGAAATGATTTGAAATGTTCGTCAAGAAGGAAATTCAACCTGGAGCTTGGCACAAGATGTTGGCTGTTCCAATCAGTTGTGCCAAAGTTTACAAATAGAGGGATATGGCTAGACCGGGTAAGACCTCAGAGCATCTGGGTTAAAAACTTAAAGCAATATCTAAAACAGAGAGGCATACCAAAAGAAATGAGTGGAAACACGAGTCAATGTTTGTGACAGAACTGTAAAAATGGACAGAATTAAATGGTATTTACATGTAGAAGCCAAATGAACTAATCAGCACTAATGCTTAAACAGAAGGAAACAATATTACAGTGAGCTAAAGAGAATATATAATAATGGAGTGTAGAGACCAGCTGTGAATTATTCTGGTTGATGCTTCCATACGCTTTTTTTCCTCCTTTCACTTGATTTAGACAAGATATGCCAACAATTACAATCAATAATTATTATAAACACATTAATTATAAACACAAAATGGGACTGTGGTAGCTCAGTGGTTAAGGACTGGACTATGGACCAGAAGGTCCAGGGTTTAATCCCACCTCTGCCACAGTCGGGTTTCTGAGAAAAACCCTTAATCCACAATTGCTTGGATTGTAAGACTGTATTAGTTGTAAGTCGCTCTGTATAAGGGCGTCTGCTAAATGACATGAATTTAAAAATGTTTGATGTCATAGCTGTGATTGGATTATATAAGTAAAAAAAACTGTATGAACATTCTTCGAGTGTGGTGATTCCATACATCTGTTTATCATTCCAGGCAAGAACTTAAATATAAAAAGCAATAGCTTTTATTATATGATTGTATATTGTAATATATTAGTATTTATTCTATTATCTTTCTATTATTGTTTATTGTGGTGTCAACAATTGTGGCAGCTTTAGATTTGCCAGTCATATTTTTGTGTAGGTGGGTGAGTTAAATAGACCCTCAGAAGTTGTGTTGTGCATGTACTCTTGAATGACTTTACAACTCTTATCATTATGGCTTTTTATCATACGGCTTGCTGAGTCATAAGACAGGCCATTGGTTTGAATGAGGGAAGATGAGCAGGATGTTTTATAGCATATGAGGCCTGGCTCAGGCCTGGAGGTGCTGTATACATGTCAAAGATAAAGTAGAGCACTGGCATATGTAACTCTGAGAGAAATATTACAAACACCAAAGCCAAAGCTCAAATCCCCACCATAAATCTGTCCTGGGGATGCTGATATCATTCTAAAAAGGAATGAGACCGTTACTAAGAAGGATTTTATGGAGAACTTCAATGCACGCTCCATCAGCTCTGTTGTCTAGATGCTAGAATGGCTATATTTTAAACGGCCATTATGGTAAATAGCTATGGATATTATGGTAATACCCGCTACTTGTTATGAGCGTGAGTGGAGTGTAATGTGTTTGTGTACGTTGTGCCGATCAGGACATTGAGAAGACGATGAATACGGCTCTGCACGAGCTGCGTGAACTGGAAAGGCAGAACACGGCCAAACAGGCACCCGATGTGGTACTTGATACGCTGGAACCACTGAAGAACCCGGCAAGCACGGAGCCGGCCAGTCCTTCACATACCATTGCCATCCGCGACCCGGAGGCGGCTCTGCGACGTGGGAGCAGTTCCTCCTCCACCTCTGCCGAGACTGTGATGAGCACCTTCAAACCAGCCCTTTGTGCCAGGCTTCCAGGTGCCCAGCTGCGGCCTCCGGTCATGAGGCCGCTGCGCCCGGTGCCCTCTCCACAGCAGCGTTCCAGCAGCTCTGGCTCATCCGGAATTGGCAGCCCCGCCATCACCCCAACCGACAAGAGCTTTCCCAGCAGCCCCTCGTCTAACACGGCCGACAAGCACGGCAGCATGTAGCTTCACCATCCCTGAGGAATCTCATAGATCATTCAGTCAGCTGAGGGTTGGGAAGCATTTTTATTTTAGCTTTAGGATTTTCAATTTAAAAATGAGCCTCAAAATAGACCACAAGTGAGCCCGGTTACTCTGGTAAGTTTTCTAACATTGCCATGCAAGGAGAAAAAGAAGTCGTAAAAGAAAAAAATGTATGTACTACATACAGTAGGATCCAGAGCCCACTACGAAGAACGTATGTCTTTTCTATGTTTGTTCTAACATAATTATAAAATAGTAATATAATTTACAATATATACAATAGAGGATAGTGTAGATACTGTATTTCCCAAGAGAAAAGAGAAAATGAGTTCTAGTTTTGATTGCAGTTTAAAATTTAATTTGATTTACAAAGTCTTAGGCCACCACTATTGTTTTAACAATGGAATAAGAACCATAAATAATTCTTTATCAGTCTCTTTAATAGAATAATGCCAAAACACACAGGGACTTTGTATGCTTTATTAGGAAATTGAAGAAATGAAAAAACAGCTTCTATAGACTACAGTGACAACCAGATAGTGTGAGCCATAGCAGCATCTGGCAGCTTCATCTGGATGCCATGTTGACCCTTTTGCAGTCAGAAGAAGCTTGATGAGGAATTGTCTTTTTTGAAAGGGTTTTTGAAAGAAACTTTTTCATAAGGGCAACAGAGTGAAAAGCTAAGATATGCTAAAATTAGCAGAGTCCGGAATGATGACCATAATACTCTTGCTAAAACAACACATCTAATGGTGGCCTAAGACTTTTGCACAGTACTGTACCTCAATTAGAATGCACTCTTAAATAATGAATACATGTTGTAATACATGTATTTTTATAACTAATTGAATAAAAGTGCTTCTTTGTAATGGCCTAATACCTTTTGGACCCTACTGGTTATATAGTGCTGAGTAAAACAGATGAGCAGTATAGACATATAGAACATTACCAATATGCGTATATTAAAATAGTTTGTGTCAACAACCTGATAAGTCATTCTCATTTGCCTGAATAACTCAAAGTCAGGAAGCAATAGAAAATGACAACATTTCTCAGTTTTGTTCAGCCAGAGGAGGTGTTAGGATAGGGGTTGGGGTTTTCTCAGATAGCCCCTAATCTGAAGTACACCATCACTCAAAGCAGACTGTCATTAAAATCCTGCCCACGTGGGCTGATGTAAATAGAGATGTACTGTACTTGAACTGGTAAAGCATTTTGTTTTGTAGTATAAGGGATGTTCAGTTACATAACAAACGTTGTAAACGTATATGAGATGCAGAAATAGAGACTGAAACCAATGTTCATTACCAACTAATTGTAAGAGATGTGCTAAAGATGTAGTTTAAATTGTATATAATTTTTAACTTTTTTTATGTCAAACGTGTGTCAAACGTTTAGGGACAGAACAGGCAAGAGCGGCATTTATCAAAACACAAACTGTTACAAACAGCAAGCAAAGAAATAATCAATTTCTATGGGTGCTTCGTGTTAGATGTGTCTGAGCCAATACTTTTACTTCTCACTATATGCGACTTTTTTTTTTAATTGTAAGAGCACTTCTTAAATCGTCAAATGCTAAAAGCATTATGACAGATGCCTAATTAATTACTTCTTTTCATGACTATGTTCAGGTTCTTTTCGTAGATTTGTTAAAACACATTTTGGTACATAAAGTAAAACAATGCCTTCAGTCAATACAAATCATTTGCCAATTAATTGCATGTAAATATTGCTTGTATATTTTGCTCTATAATGATTGGAACCTTAATGTTGTACAGAAAATACAAGCAAAAACTATACTTTCAGTTTAGAAGGTTTATTATGGTTTATTAGGGTGTATACCTTAAATGCACTGCTTGAAGCCTAGTGAAATGTGTGTATCTTTGTTTGTGCTCGGACTGTTTCTGTGCCCTACACACCTCCAAGCCAGTTCTAGAAAATCTGGCCAAATGTTTGTGGACACCCAACACGTGCCAGTAGGTATTGGTACAGGGATTTGTATGGTCAGCTATAAGAGCATTAGTGATTCAGAGGACTGGCGCTTTATGATAGGGCTTGATTTCTAAACAATATTAAAAACCCAGTGGGTGGATGAGTCAGAATTTGGTCAAGTTATGCCAAATAAAACTTTAGAAAACCATTTTTAAGGCCCGTAAAATCTATGCTGTAGCTAAGGTGTCTGGTTCAGACCCTGAAAAACATCCTCGTTCACTAAATAGGGGTCACTGTGGTGTGAAACTGTGAGATAATGTTGAAATTCTCCAAACCCGAATATCTTTTGTCACACTGCTAATAATTGCAGCATTCATTGCTCCAGAAATTGTTACCACTGCTCCAAAGCCTAGATAAAAGTAGCAGAGCATCTGATTGTTTTTAATCATACGTTACACAGATGTACACTACTCTCAAAATTAGGGAAGATTTCATTTTGGGCACAGGGAAAACAGCTTGGATATGATATTGTTATGATATTGTTTGTGTTGTTATGATATTGGTATTTGGTATTGGATTTGATAAATCTCTGATATGAGGCAATGCGACTATGAACAGCCAGTCATTTGAATTTACGCCATTCCAACTCGATATTCATCTGAATTGTATGCTAAGGAGCAAAGGCAAAATGGATGAGAGCACAACTGATGTTTTCAGTATTGTAACAGACCTCATAAATGTTAGGGGTGATGTCTTTGTGCAAACAAAATTAGAAGGCACAAATCACAACCCTATGGAAATGGCTGAATGTGGACACAGGAGGACTTAGAAGAGAGTGTCAAAGGAAAATAAAAAGCTTAAAGCTGCTGTGCAAATCAGGAGTGTCACTAGAGAGTTATGAACAGGAATGTAAGGTCGAATCTATGAGGACAAAATGACCCAAAAAAGCATTATGAAATTAGCATAAAAGTCAAAATATACAAATATATGGAGAAATTGTCTCTTAACGGCAAGTTTCTTTGAAGAGACAGGTCATTTAGTTTTATTAGATACATTGGGTAGTTTTATTTAGTTAATTAATGCTTGTTAAACATTACAACAATGTATTCTCTTTAGTTGGCACCCCGTCTAGGGTTGTTTTTTACCGGGTGGGTACAGGCTGGCCCACAGCCCCGTGTGGATTACCATTCTTTTTGTGTTGAAATTACAGTGGCCTCCAGGAACATCCGCTCACACAGACACCTTCTCCCTCACACGCCGAGTGTTGCATATTTTAGATTAGCACTGTAGTGCGATAGTCTGTCACAAAAGAAACATTCAGGCCTTGTTCTAGGTTTCAGGGACGTTTTGGGGCAACAGCACCATACTGTAGTCGTAGTGGGTCAAATTTCATTTTTTTGTCAATATAAAGAAAGATAGCACAGTTGAATAAGAGATTTTAAACTAATAATGCGTGTTTATTTTTTTCTGGTGGGAGGGGGCTAGATAACGCCACCATCGTACAATAGTGCCAGTTTGAAAAGGAGATCTTCAGTATGAGCCATTATACTGGCATTGACTGACGTGCTTAATAGTAATGAGCGTGACTTAAATCCAAAATCACTTAGTTCTCATGCATGCAGCAAGTTTACATTATGTGATGTTTTAGTTAATATTATCAATATAATTATGTAATCATGGATATTCCTATGAATTACTAATTATTTTATAAGAAATCTTTTTACCTCTAGCATATGGATTTAGTGATAGGAAAAATTTCAATGAGCCCTGTTAATTCCAGATTGATGTTACACCCAGACAATACAAAGCAATTTCCTACAGGGTGTACAACTCAGCTGCCCCCATTCTGTCATATCATTTCCATTCCATCTTCTGCTGGTTTCCAGTGGTCCCCCCCCCCCTCTCTCCACGGAAGAGGAATTCTCAGTGTGGCATTAGGATTGCCCAACTGACCCAATTATCAGCCTCAGTCAGCCTTTAGAAAATAGACCATTTACACCATGGATTCTCATACATCTGCACTTTTGCCTTCTAGTTTGCCGGCTCTTGCCTGTTCCGCTTGATCTATAATGTGTAAATGTGTGCATAGTTACAAAAAATCTTTTCAATGTGATGACGTGTTAGAGTTTCGAACCCTTGTCTTAATGCTTCAACAGCACAGAAGTCTTTCTCTATCATGCTATTTAGGCCTTTGGTAAAACACGCACATTCATCTTTGTGTGTCTTAGCCCTGATTAATGTGCCATACTTATTTTTTTGCATTATGTTACATTTTCTCAAACTGAATGATGTGATGCTTATCCCACTATTCACACTTTTAACTACTTTTTTTTTACTAATCATTTGGTCTTTTGTCTGTGTTAGCAATGAACAATTAGTGGTCAATACATATGTGCATGTGCTTCTCTGAGACAATGCAGCAGTGCCTTCCTCAGATTTACGCCGTCCTTTAATAGAAAATAACTGCACCCTTGGCGGAGATGAAGAATAAGGGTTATTAAAAGTTCTTTCGCTTAATAAGCTGAATATCACAATGACAATGTAAGAGCTATACAATTGAACTATGTCATTGAAGTTAATTTTATTCTATTAAGAAAACCTCTGATTTTTTATATGATTAGTTTTCTTTTTCTTATAAAAAATAACAAACAGAAACATGCAGGAATTTGTATCCTGGATAAAACAACAAAAACCCAGAAACATTTAAAGGTCTTTTTGCAAGGGTAGCAGCCAAAAAACATTTTGTGCAAGGGGAAAATAGGTGAAAAAGCTTTCATGCTTACAATGCTTACAATGCTTACAAATATTGAAATGAAGATCAGTGTAAAGTGTATTATAAAGTGATCAAACCAAAATTTAAATTGTGAGTCCATCAAACAGCAGTGTGTTAGGTATGGTGATTATACAATTGCTAAAACAACAAATTCAATGGTGGTCTGAAATCCTTGCACAGTCCTGTAGGTGGTGTTAAATTGTAGAATGCAGACTTGCAGTCATTTGCAAATTTCCAACTATGGTCTATGACGAATTGGGTCACTGAATGTTCCCCATTACAGCTATGGTTGTTTCAAACTAAACTGCTGTCTTGATCATTTAGTTTCTGTATTTCACATCTTGATAAATGAGTATTTATCAACATGTAGCTACATATATGGAATTTTTAACCACTCGGGTCAGCTGAAATTAAGCTTATTAAGCACAAAGACATTTATCTGTAACCTTTTAAAATAATCTTTTACAAGGATGCCAACATTCTGTATCAGACTGTATAAATATAGATAGATAGATAGACAGATAGATAGACAGACAGATAGATAGATAGACAAGACTGATCAATCGATGGATGGATGGATGATCCATGATGGTTGAGCAGCATTTACATATTACACAGTGCTGGTTCAGGCTTCCTGCCACTTGACAATACATCAGTTGTTGTGTTAGTGTGTAGCACTGTGATTGCATGAATCATGAAGCAGGTGTATTTTCACCTGACTTGTTGTCACTCAGCTTCTCTTAATAAAACCCTCACGTTGAAGTTTACAATCTGCAGCCTTCATGCACTGCCACCTGGGGGCCAGTCGGCAGCTCTTATTTCCCTGTATTAGAGAGTAGAAAACACGTTTGTTTAACCGAAAGACATCAACACATTTTGGCTGAATGTGCAATTTCTCACAATTCTTTCGAAGAAAAAACTTTTCACACTGAATCATGTCTTAAAATATAGGATATGTTTCTGTTAATCCAGACTCTGTAAGAGAAAGGAAAACAAATCAGATGGACAACCTGCGTCTGACTAGTGAAAATGAGAATGTTTCTATATTCTACTTTTGGCGGCACAGATAAAGGGACAGACTAGATGATTTCTGGTTCCATCTAAATTCTACCAAAATCATCAAAAGACATTTGTTTTTCAGCCACCACACAATGCACTACTGTCTTTAATAGAAATAGTGAACTAGTTCATAGATTGACTGATGTCATATTGAATTTAATTGGATTGAGGTCTGGGCTCTGGCTGGGCTTCACCGTAGGTTTCGTGTTCTGGTCCTGGATGTCACCCTGTCCCACAGCCCAGACGTACAAAGAATATGGTAGTTTTTTTGTCACATATAGTGCAAATCCAGTGCTCCATGTACTTACATACTTTCCACAAGACTTTACAATATATTACTAAAGTGCATTTCTACAGCTGATATGTAATTTTTATCTTATTTTCCAGTAAGACGCACAATCACAAAACTGGCTTTCAGTTCGTGGCAAGGGCTAAGTTTACGTGGTACACATAAAGCCCACACAAAGCACAAATTCTTCCCACTGCAAACATGGTTCCGTCTCTTGAAGAACGCATTGTACAGATTAAGATCTTAATTTGGAAATTCCTTACAACTGAATAGTTCATGAAGCCTATTTTGCATAAACATTTAAAGATGGAATGTAAGAACAGTCCTCAGTCTTTATTATGAGAGAGGTCTGAGTAAACATTTTTTTGGTTTCTAATATATTCTTTCTTAGTACAGGAAGATATCCAAGTTTTTATCTTAAAGTATCATGCTACTCATGTTTCTCTAGCTCTTTGTAAAAACAACTTTTAGTGCAATTGCAACACTTACCTTTCTGTTTGCAAATAGAAGAACAAAAAGACCTATGATCTTTAATGTGATGTATTTTTTGATTTTCCAAAAAGTCTTTTATCTGCTTGTTGGCACATCTTTTTGTTGATGTTTATAATCTGTAATATCAATGTTGCATTTGATCATATCTTCTCTACTGCCAGGCATATCTGTAATAAGTTCTCATCTATTAGTTTGCTGGCTTGTGCTACATTTTGGACCGGTGCTTATTTGGAGTCGTCACTGATCCTGATTACAGCATACTGCCATTTTTTTTGACCGTCTGTCACCTGTAGATCATTGTTTTTTAAAATAACTTTCTCTTATCCCTGTCTCTTCTCTGTATGACCCGAGACTGTGCTGCGCAAAAGCTTTGACTCCCTGCTGTCTATATACTATCCAAGCGATGCATTGCAGTATTTAAGGCCTACTCTGATCTACTATGGTACTTGCACGATTACTGAGGCACTTGATGCACCAATGTAATTTACTTACTCTATATGGACTGTGCATTCTGGGAGATTTTTGTTAGTTTGGGGGTGTATGCTACTATGGGAGTGTATTGTATGTATGCTAACTTAACATTCTCCCTCTCTGGACCCAGCACTCATAAATCTAAACTTGCCATTAAACTTGTACTAGTGGGATGTGAATAATGACATACTGTTTCTGCCCTTCTATTAACCATTGTGTCTAGTGATGCTGTATGTTAGAGTGTTTGGATGGTTGAAGCATCCCTTTGTTGTAGGTTAACTGTATACCATGCCACTGTTTGGATGTGAAGAATTCTCGAATCCAAAATCGAATAAAATAAAATGCATTTAAAAAACAAATTACCTCTTACCTCTTATCGAGTGGTACAGTACATCCTGACATCACTATCATGTTTATGGGAGACTAGGTTGAATTTCTTTGAGATCTGGAAATGCCAGTCCATTATAGGGTCCCATAACCACATCACCTGATTCTAAGTCACATTCTAAGTCAGGGTTCGTACCCAGGTTTCAGGGACCTGCAGGTTTTCTGCAGTTGGCTCTTACCTCTGAGTCACAGGAGCTGCAATAATAAGTTGAAAACATTCAATGTAGTTCTTTGATTTGTACCAAAAAATATATGTTTTTAAAGGTGCAAATATTTTGTATTCTTACACAAAAGAAGGTACAGCAGTCACACTAGCTCATTACCACAGAGACAAGAGTTTAAGTCTTGACACTGCCGTCTGCTTGACCGCACGGACACAGTTGGCCATCTATGAAGGAATATTTGTCTTCATACAGGCTTGTCCATCACTCAGCGGTATCAAGGTTTCTAAAAACGTAATGTATATGTATTGCATGTCATGCATGGAGATAGTTCTATTAACGTAATCCTGTTTTAACACAGACATTAAAGAGACATTAACCAGATCAGTCCATAAGGATTAATTCTCACTTGAGACATTCAATTCACCATCTATTAGAGTTGAGTTGAGTTGTGTATTAGTGGGGACACCGTAATAAACAGAAGAACAGGTCTAAGCTTGATTATAACATCTTGAAGAAGGTGGTTCTGCAGTGCGTCTCATACAATATTGACCACAGTTCCAGTCACTTATGGTGGCGGGGTTCGTCCGGCAATTTGTATACACCCAACAGTTGTGGTATTCCTGCCAGAAGCAGCTTCTGGATTTGGAGTGTGTCACACAGGATGTAATGAAGTAGGCGACAGTTTGTTGATTGTCTCCCACAAGATAATGCCAAGTGGGTTCAGTGCCACTGTCCAGCATTTTTTAACTTGATGGCCTGACAAGGTGTTCAAGGTGATGGATGAACACTTGGTAATGTATCCAGAAGCAGGAGGAATGACTCTCTTTTATCTTTTTATCTCTTTTATGTACAGTGCCTTGCGAAAATATTCACCCCCCCTTTACATTTTTCACATTTTGTTACCTCACAACCTGGAATTCAAAGGGAATATTTGAGGGTCTGCATCATTT
>JAYJMA010096841.1:0-21907 GCA_036873895.1 Parotocinclus cabessadecuia
CTTCCTACCATTTTAGGGAGTTTTTCCTTTCCACTGTTGCCCTAGGCTTGCTCAACTTGGGATTGGCCTTTTAAGATAATGTATAACTGTAAAGCTGCTTTGAGACAATGCAACGTTGTAAAAAGCGCTATAGAAATAACATTGAATTGAATTGAATTCATGTTCCATTCAAGCCAAGCAAAAAAAAAAAAAAAACACGGGCAAACAAATATATTGGATGACATTACCTGACGTTCTAACACTGTGTGATACATTTGATTTTCAGGATCTGGATGGAGTGGATATCATGTTGGGAGTCTGCTCCAGTGGGCTCATGGTTTACAAAGACAAGCTGAGGATTAACCGTTTTCTGTGGCCAAAAGTGCTCAAAGTGTCCTACAAACGTAGCAGTTTTTTCATCAAGATACGACCATCTGAGGTATGCCACAACTATACCGCTACTATAACTATAGAACCAAAGCTACAAGTACTCCCCGATTTACGCTGGGGATACGTTCTGGCAAATCGTAAGTGGAATCTAGGGGCAGCGCACAAAACTGTTTAAACATAACCACGACGTTTAAACATCAATCACATAGTCAGGCCGTCGTAAAATGGGGGGTACCTGTAGTACCTATGTGACCAGTTTAAATGTGCTTATGTGTCCAAGAAATGTGGAAAGCTACCTTTCAATACTTCTGCTTAGGCGTGAAATACATTATTTTAGATCATATCTGTGAAGATCATATCTTTTGGAAGAAAAGTCTAAGGGTGCCTATATTTCTGACCATGACTGTATCTTTAACCCAAACTTCTCTGGCTCCACTAAAATCTGGCTCTGCGTTAAGTCTTTCTTGATCTTGATTAGCACTCAGAGTGATTTCTGTGTAACAGCTGGAACATTACGAGAGTGCCATTGGCTTCAAGCTGCCCAGTTACAAAGCTTCTAAGAAGCTTTGGAAAGTGTGTGTAGAGCATCACACCTTCTTCAGGTAAGTCGAATCTTGCACGTGTATCTCTTTTACAGGGATGCTAATTCTAAACATGTTACTATGAAACAATTTCTATCACTATGAAAATGTGGATTATTGATTATGTGGGCTTTTAACCACATGTTCTTCTTCTGACATGCTTTCCATACCTTTTGCTTTTATGGAAGTGCTAGAAAGCAAGAGACTTCATTATCTCAGTATTCATTAAGTAATCGAAAAGCAGAACGTTGAAAGTTGTCATTTAAAGTCAGTTTTCAAGGAGTAAGAGAAAGTGTCTGTGTGACTGTAGTTAATGATTTGTAGATCGCTGTTATTTCATATTTCCACAAGAGGGCGTTTGAGAGTTTGAAATATCAATGTGTTGAGGAATAAATATACTGCTCACAAAAAATGCAAAAAAGTTATTATTGCTTACTGGTATTTGGTTATTTACTGGTTTTTACTGGTTATTTGTAGCTCACAGAACCCTGTCTGGGCTCTTGGCTTGTACATCGATCTGAAAGCTCTTTCCATTTTAGGTTATAGTCATTTATAGGGGTGCCAATAATTTACGCATGGTTTTATTAATGCAGCATGTATTAAATTATTTTAAAGTTCTTCAAATAAACTTCAGTTTCACTCATATTTTCAAGTCTTGATTTGGTATGTACTAGTGGGATTTGGTCAATTGTGACTTCTGGTTTTCCCAGGTTGACATCCACTGAAGCTGCCACCACTCCCAAAAAGTTCTTGGCCCTGGGCTCCAAGTTCCGTTACAGTGGACGTACTCAGGCCCAAACCCGGCATGCCAGCTCCATGATCGACCGCCCTGCACCTCATTTCCAACGCTTTGCCAGTAAGAGGGCATCTCACAGTTTGGATGGAGGTAGGTTCCACCCTTCCTAGTTCTTTCCCAGTAAAACTGCTGGTCTTTCATTGAAAAGGAAGTTCATTGTCAGCATGAGCGACATTTCGTGATTCTACCCAACTGAAGGTTAACATGCGTTTTTTAAGCATGTTAAAGGTAGGCTACACTGTGATATACAGTATATGGTGGATATTAAGCTCCTTGGTTTATGATACATTCAACTTACGATGGATTTGTTGGAACGTATTCCCATCGTAAATCAGGGATCACCAGTGTAGTGAAACTGCAAATATCAGCACCTTCTCTCTCGGTCATTATGTAAGCTACATTAGATTTTAACCCATTTTATTGGGTGTCTGTTCATTTGATAAATGAGGATTTTTGTGGGGTTCTGTCTGTGCTGAGCAGCCCGCAATGGTGAATTCTGCCAACATAGACAGTTTGCACAGGAGCAGTTGATGGCTGGCACAGAAAGGAAAGGTCAGAAAATGGATAGCTAAAAAAGAGTTTGGCCCAGCTTTGCTGACCGTGTCAAGAATGAAATCTAAGTGAGCTGCTGCACAATTAGTTGATAATGATGGGCCTGGCAGTCCTGACTCTGCCACCCCGGTACTTTTTGTTCCAGCACTTTTCCAGTGAAGTAATGTAGGTTACAAATGTACTTTAAATAGTAATTAATTTTAACGAATCAACCCGGTGTTCAGTTGACATTTACTACATCGTTTTTCCTCCTTGCTCTGTCCCACTCAATCATTTTCTTCCTTCAGCAATGACGTCCACCCCGGATAAGGCGGCTCGCCCTGTCAGTGCTCCCATCATGTCTCCTATCTTAATTGGTGATGTAATGCCCAGTCCTGTTATGACAGCACAGGCACGGATGGAGTCAAAAGCGTTGACCACGCCCACTAGCCGAACCAAATATTCAGGCGAGAAGAAGGATGAAGTAAAGCCAGAGGGCAGCATGCCCGAGGCGTCCAAAATGCAAAGCGCCAAACCTGAGGGCACAGCTGCAGTCAAGGTACATACTAAGTGTAAACACCTGCAGACATGTTGCTATTCAATTTCCATTCCATTTTAGAGATTGTTGCTTATCTAGCAATTACCTTTTCCAGTAAGGTAGGTGAGTTTGCATTATAAGCAAGTTTGCAAAGCCAGATACAGTGACATAGTGTAGCAAAAAATGTACAGTGCCTTTAGAAAATCATCATCCCCTGTCAAAGCCATGATACGTCATGAAAATGAAAATAAATTACTTATCTTAAACATTTGCAGCAGTATTTAATAATTATAACCTCACATTTATATATATTTACATTTCTATATACATTTTTAATGACAAAATTATAAAAAGGATTTTAAAAATATGAATCTTTTTGATATACGGTTGAATCACCAATGGTTTACACCGAAATGACAGTTTTTCCTCTTCTCTCTCTGACCTGCTGGATCACTGTTTGGGTGTCTTACTGGCTCTGACAAAAGCCCAGTTAGGATTACCGCATGTCCCCAGGGCCTGCTTGGAGTGAGATTTGTATCCATCCCTGTCCACTGTGTCTTTAGGGCCGCTGTCTGCTGGATGGTACAGTGTCGTTATGACTTGTAGTTTGTGCTCTAATAGATGATGGGGGTCGAACCATAAATACACATCAATATTCAATTGAACAAACACAGACACACTCACTCACTTTGTCATGTTTCACATCCTCACTGCTGAACATGAAGTGTGTGTCCAACATGGTACTGTTTAGAGCATTAATACGTATTAATATTAATTAATAAGTATCACAAACCCCTTGCCTAAATTCTTTGCCGTCCCTCCAAACTGGAAGGCTGAACCATAAAGATCAAGGACAGTAGTGCCCAGTCGCACATTAGGGTGGCAAGAAAGAAGCCCTTTTGGAAAAAAATATCCATGCTAGGTTTCCACAGTGCTTTTGATGCCGTGTGACGAAATGTTTTATGGACAACTGAGAGCACTTCTGGAATCAAATCCAGCAAACACAGCAAACCTCCCAATATTCTTCTTCTTCTGTTGGGACTGGGTAATTGTTCAAGAAGTACTTTTCAAATTCTTGAGGAAAACCTAAACAACATTGAAAACACACAGGAATATTAAGCCGAAGATCCTTGAGCGGCAAAGTCAGAGTTCGGACCTAAATTTCATAAATCCATTGCTACTTAGCATGAAAGCTGAACGAACTTGAACAATTCTGCAACAAAAATTATCTCAGTCTAGATGTAGAAAGCTGGTAGATTTAAGTAGGAAAATATCTTTTAATTGAGCTTTGATTACAGACTGTACCACAAAAAAGTCCCTATTTCAAAGGGGTAAGATGGTTTTTCTATAGGTACTGTAGTTACACTATTTATTAGCCGGGTTATGAGAAAACATGACACAAAACACCATACATCATACTGTACAACCCCAGTAGCTGTCACATGACAATACCATGGCCAGGAATGCTCATCACGGCCACGTGCAAGGGTGTGTTTGTGTGTGTGTGTGTGAAAGAGACAGCAAGCTCGGGTGCATAATTATGTGCCACTGCAGATGGGTACACGACGAGAGAGGCGGCAACGTGATGCCAGGCCAGTGACGGTCAATAAATCGGAGAGAAAGAGTCAGGTGTGTGCTTCAGGATTCCGAAGCTGCACGGGATGCATGGCAAAAACATAATGTGACTCCTTATTTTTGACATTTGTCATGTGGTAAACTGTGTTTGTGTGTAGTTTAAGTATCGTGTATGTGTTGGTTAAGGGCTAACTCTTTAAGAACTTTTAGGTTAATGGTTGTAAGGAGCTCTAATGTTGCTCTCTGTTCCTTCCACCTGCGGACTCGGGCAGTCCTCCCAAGCAAACAAAGAGATGGTGCGAACGCACAAGGTTAGAGCTCGTTCTCAGTCAGGTGTTACAGCATGAGGAAAAAAAAACAACTGTGCTGATTGGATCACCGCTGCTTGTTTTACACTGCAAAAAAAATGATGATGCAACATGTTATTGTTTGTTTCATTTTCTACTCTGGCTGTGCCTGGCTTGTCAAAGGAATGTTTTTTTGTGTGAAATGAAATTTTCATGAATTTCCATTTGCTCAGATGTAGCCAGTTAGCCTAGACATGATTGGTCTTGCTTCACTTGTCCCTATCCATATCCAGTCTTAATGTCACACAAGAGTTGTCAATAAATTGTTAGGGCAGCAATTAAAAACTTGAATTAAACTGTAATGAAGATAATTGAAAGAGGACACTAGTGGGTTTTTTTAACCTGGTGCTGTCAGGTTAATTGCGGTAATCACACTGACTTTATTGCTTTAATCGCATTTTTGCTTGTTTTTACTGTATCTGACCCTTAAGAAAGAGTATAGTTTTGTAAAAGCACACCACTTTCATACAGGTGGACAACATAGGCTTTGACAGAATGCATTTCCGGTCTGTATAAACAGGACACAGACCAGACTTACCAGTCACATAGTAGTTTAGATACTTTGCACGTAGTGTTGTATTTTAAATAATACTAATTAAAATACAACATCATAACATTTAGTAAAATATTGTTCAATACCATTATTCCTATAGGATCTGTTATAAAACTTTAAACACTTACTGAGGACGAAAATAAACCATGCCACCAACTGACAATTTCTGTCAGCAGGATTTACAAGGGTTTGCTCATACTAGTTTTCTGTCATTCAGATGTGCATTATACACGACAGATTCTTCTTTCTAGGTGGCATGGTTGTTAGCCTCACAACCCCGACAATCCCAGTTCGATTCGATTTCCCAGTGTCTGCGTGGGTTAAAGTATGTAACGTACGTTAGTTTCAATGGTGTTTCCAAAGTGAACCTAGTGTGAGAATGTGAACATGAATGTGTGTAATGGACACACCTTGTCTAGGGTTGTTTATGCCTTGCGCCCTGTGCCACTGGTTAGGCTCTCCCACGACCCTGACGATGATAAGCAGATAAGAAAATGAATGAATACATGAGGATTCTTATTACATGGGAACTTTCATACACCTGTATTCTATGTATTTTTAAAAATTCAGTAAACTCAAAAGTGTGTTGATTACCTGAATGATATCACAGTTGAGACCCGGGACAAAATTGTTGTATTTATCCAATAACCGTTGAGATTTGAGGCAATGAAAAACAAATTGTTCCTTGTAGTCCGATTGAAGTGAATGGACACTCAGCTTCTGCGGGAAAATACATTGACCATAGACTGTATAAGTAAAGTGAAGTATCCGCTAATTTTTGTTAGCAGTATATTTGACCATTTAATTTTTGACATTTTAGAGCAAGCTGAGCTTTCCTTGCAGATTTCGAGAAACGACGGTTGTTGTCATTTAAAGATAATGCAGTTAATAAACACTGAGGAGGACGGTTTATTTATATAGTGTATTATACTATAGACTTTGCCCAGAAAGAAGAAGGTCCTGGGTTCGATCCCAGGGTGGAGCGGCCTGGGTCCTTTCTGTGTGGAGTCTGCATGTCCTTGAACCTATTGGAAAATCTGAAGTAGCAAAGACTAGTCATACTGACTGACTGCATGGTGGAATATTGTGTATGTTTTTTGGTTTTCTTTTGGTATGTGTTACACGCTTGTATTTTTATGATTATACAAGCTGCCTTTTCATGGCTGCAGGCTACCATTCATGAGAACCTACTCTCAAGTGTTTTTCTGTCACTGCAGTTGTAAAACCCTGTTATCCGAATGTACGTCTTTCTGCTAAATGGCCCGAACAACAAATGGTCGAGCAGGAGATGGTTTCTTGCAATAAGAACATGAGTTTTAGTAAAAAAAAATTCTGAAATTCTTCAGAAGCAGAAGCCCAGAGTATAGCTTCTCCCTGTTTGGAAGGTGCAGGTAGATGCAAAATAAAAGACAGCATCTAAGTTAGTTATGTTGCACTGAAACAAATTCCGGTACACTACTCACAAAAATGAGGGGATATTTCAAAATGAATATGAAGCGATTTTAAAAAGAGGCCGCTGATTTTATGTAATTAAACAAGATCGATGGAAAGCAAATGAAAATATTCATGGGGGTGAACAGAAGCATGTCAAAATGGACGAGAGTGCCACACATTGACTGTTCAGTAGGGTCACCCAAGACTGCTAAAAACACACTGACAGTGATGGGGCATGGACAGGATGAGATTGTCCAGCAGTTCTCGTGGGGTCTTCTGTCATTCTTGCTCCAGGGCAACTTCCAGCTCGAGAAGTGTTGTGGTCCAAGGTATTGGACAGTTTGCCAAATGTCTTCCCAGTACATCACAAGTATGTTCAATGGCATTTAGGTCTGGAGAACATGAAGGCCAGTCCATGCGTTAGATTCATGACTCCTGAAGCATGTTGTTGCTTCTATAATCGTCCATGGAAGAAAAGTTGTTTCCAACTGCTCTAGCATAGGTATAGGGTACCACTATAGGGCGTAGAACCTCATCTCGGTATCAGCAGTCAGCTATCCATTTCTGGAGCTCAGTCCAACCACCAAAGCTGATTCCAGTCCAAACCATGATTCCACCACCAGTCCCTTTCTCACATGAATTGTGGATGGTCCTCGTTCACACCAGATCAGGACAAGAAGATTGTCAAGCAGCAAACTGAACCGTGATTAACCAGTGAAGAGCACAGTTGACCACTCATCATGGGTCCAGTGACAATGCTCGTCAGTCCATCTTGTACGGGTTCTGCGGTGTTCGGACGATAATGGCTGCATACCATCGGTGGCCGGGCATGCGGTCAAACGCGATGGAACCAATTTTGTATGGCCTGGGTGCAAGAAACCGTCTCGACAACTCTGTTGCATTGCTGCACCTGCTCCTTCTTGCCAAAAAAGGTCCAGAAGCGGTCATCTCTTGCATTTGTGGCAGATGGGTGACCCTTCCCTAGTCTTATTCGTACTGTTCCAGTCTCTTGGAAGCGATTCCACGGTCTGCTTATTACAATTTGGGATATTCCAAGTGCTGTTGCCACTGTTGTCTGTGTTTGACCAGCTTCAAGACGTCCTACATTTCCAGCATTTAGCAGACACCCTTATCCAGAGCGACTTATAACTCATATAGTCTTACAATCCAAGCAATTGTGGGTTAAGGGCTTTGCTCATGAACCCAACTGTGTTAACTGGGCAGAGGTGGGATTTGAACCCTGGACCTTCTGTACCTTCTGGCTACCACAGTCCAAACGTCCTATGGCTCTCCAAGCTTCACGTTCAGGCAAGTGACGTTACAGAGGCATTGCAAGGGCTGGATGGAAATTGATGGATGTCCAGTTTCAAAATCAGGGAACGTTCAGATACTCCAGCACTTTTTGCCTTTTATTTAGTGCATTTCCACCAATGAAATAATCACCATCTGATTTGCATTCAAGATCAACTCTCTTTAACTTTAATAAAAAAGATCAAATGCTTCTTTTTTATCACTTCATATTCATTTTGAAATGTCCCTTTATTTTTGTGAGCAATTTACTTTGATAGCCAAATCGGAGACTGGGAGTTCAGATACCGGGGTTTGACTGGACTGGACACACATGCTTTTCACCATCTAGCCAATAAGGACTTCTGACATTACATTGTATTGGATACATGATAAATATGTATTGATAATCACTAGGCGCTTTGGCCTTGCGCTGCACATCCTGGAGCATCCTCATTTACATTTCACATTTGTTTACATCTGCCATCTACCTTCCACAGTGTAGGTCACATTGTTCAAGCTGCCAAGCTCAAGGTTGTGAGTTTTTTGGTTTTACATATCAAATTATTAATTGTTTTGGGATTCTGTAACTTGTTTCTTTTCCTTACTTTTCATTATCCACAGAAACGAGCTAAGAAACTCGAGGGTGAAACTATTTACACCAGACATAGCAATTTAATGTTGGAGGTTTGTATTGAGAATGAGGGGGTTGCCCCTTGTTTACCCTTTGACTACTTACTACGGCATGTTTTGGTTTTTTTTGCATGAAGATTTCAGTTTCCTACTTCCTGTGCTGTTGTCTGCTCACTTTGTCAGTCATCTTTTAACCCCTGTTTGTCTTTGTTTTGTTTCCTAGCTTAACCCTAAACAATTGGCATGCACTATTTATCTCAGTAATTCTAATGCAAGTACAAGTACTTTTTCTCTCTTTGCAAGTTCATGTTGGAATACATGTAGTATATGATTGGGACTGTGCAGCTTATTATAAAAGATAATATCCTTTGTCATATTAAACAAGTGTTGCCTCTATTTCAAGTCAGCCAGTGTTTTAACTGAGATTTACTTATGCTTACTTGTTGCTTAAAAGCCCACAACAGATGGATCTGAAAGACTATTTCAAAGGCATAATAGGACACAAGTACAAAAACAAGATATGCACGTTTGCAAAAGTACAGACTTTCCACCAGAGGGCAAGATCGCAGTGCATACATACCGAAGGTGGACTGCCACTATTGATTTTCCTCCCAGTCATATATTACTTTTTACAGTCAATACAATTGAGTGAAAATGTTTGCCTAACGTTAAGTCAACAGAAAGTTGACATTTTATTAAATATCAAGGCACATTTAGATTTATATATAGCCCTTTATATTTCAGTATTAACAATCATATAGTGTATATTAAAAAACATCTGAACCAAAACTCAGTTAGATTATACTGACCAGTTTTTTCAACTGTCACCATGGCCAAAAATCTGAGCGTAAATGAAATAATAATTTCATAATATGGTGTTTTTAATTCCAAATCATATAACCAACATAACAGTGCAGGTATGTGCAGAAGTCTTAGGCCACCATTAGATTAGCTGTTTTAGCAATAATATGATGTTTGTATATTATTTTTATTATTTTGTATAACATTGTGGATGACTGGACCTCAATTTTTTTTTTCCGTAATAATTTTCATTCCAATCTTATTGAGCATTAGGGTATTGTGTCCTCTTTACTGTTTTCCTATTACAAAATAAGTGGTTTCTTTGCTGCTACCCTTCCAAAAGACCATTCCTAATCATGCTTCTTCGGACTGTAGAATGGTCAACTTGGCATCCTGATGAAGCTGCCAGGCGCTGCTATTGTTGTACTGTTGTATCTATTACACAGAGATACAACAAGCATGTTTACTAGTGTACTCAGACTTTTGGCCCACTGTATATACTCTAACTGAGTCACATTGCTTGCTTTGTGTCTTTTTTCTGAATTAAACCTATACATGGTTGCAAACTTTGCACTCAACTGTATATGGTGGAGGTCCCAGAGACGTGCCACCCTTGACCTGGCATGCAACACACCCAGGGCCATGACACAAGAAACTCTAATTGGAAAACCCCTGGTGAAGTGGAAGCTCAACCCTGACCCAGGACAAAAAGGTGGCAAAGCAGCAACCGAAAATATACAGAGCCGGGACCTTCCAAGTCTTATTACTTAGTACTTAGTACTGAATGTGTCAGAAGCTGGGTATGTAGCAGAGCAGACCAGGGGTGTCCCACGCTCTGACTGTGAAATCACATCCCCCAAACATCCAACCCTCAAAGATTTAACAGCATGAACCCTGAAATAATCAAATATCATGCTTCCTTTTTTCTGTCTTCCCTAACCTGTCCTTTTACACCACCTATTATCCTCCGGCACACTATCCAGGCAGATTTTTTCTTTTAAAGTTTAGAGCCATATACCCTCACGCTGATTTTAAAATGCATTGCTATTACCGATGACCATCATTACTTGAAATGTCTATTTTATTATTCACCTATGATCACAAAGCCGTATTTTCAGTAGCAATTCATCAGGCATCTTAATGTTTTATGCTTAATTATTTGTCTTCAATGCTGATTGGCACTAAGATAAACTTTTTAAATTCTTAGCACCGTTGTTCTGTTCAGTTCCTGCGGTGTTTAGTGCTCTATGAACAGTCAGTCATCCATTTTACAGTCTATTGTTTTTGTGAGATAATGCCCATTTCCATGCATCAGATTGCTAATTCATATAAATGTTCCAGTGTGTTGAAATAAGATATAAAAGAAGAAAGTTCTTAAAAAGAAGGAATGAAATGCGCAACAGCACAAAAGGAGTTTGAGAAACAAGATACCTTAGAGATCCCCAGTTATCTGCCTCACGATGTGACCATATGTATGTAAACAATTATCTTTTTCTATCGCTACCACCCACTGCTATCAACAGTCACAGGGATGGATGGATACATGCAGTAGAATATGTTGTAATAAACACCCCAGTGACTCAATATGACACTTTCATAGGTATCCATCTTCCAAACGAGTCAGTTCATCAACTTTCTCTCCTGCAATCCTAAATCACAGTGGTGTAATAACTTTGGCCAATGCTGCAGACTTGGCACCCTGTGAATTCCAAATATGAGCTCTGGAGCCCCCCACAAAGACGTGCTCCGATGTGCGCATTGCCTAAATAATAAAATGAAACGTTTTCTACTTTGTATGTAAAATGCCGAGTATTCTCTTCAGAGCTTTGTTTTTTTCATCACCCTCAAATGTAAAATGTTATACGAACCAGGACTCCAAACTTGTGTGCATGAGGACTTTAGGACTTTCCATCCTCCCCGTCCCATCCCTAAAGTGCTGGTCGAACACTCACATGGTTATCAGCTCAGTTCTTGCATCACTATCTTTAAAAGACTTCGTCAGTACACCAATATTCTGAGTATTGCGTGTGCCAGAATGTCAAAGTTGTCTAAACAGTATACAATAATCTGTAGCAGCTTGTTTCCCACGTGAGTGTTTTACATTCTATAATGATTTGCAGATGTTCTGTGCACTTAATGGGCCACATCTGGTTCTCTCCACATTTTGGAACACTTCCAGTAATGTTGGTACACAGTTCGTTTGGGAAACAGAGTGACAAGCGTATTCTACATTTTAAGTGTGTTGTTAACTTAATTCTTACAATTATCATCTAAACCACCCAAAGAGGATGGGTCCCTTTTCGAGTCTTGGTCCTCCCAAAGTTTCGTCCTTATAATGTTTAGGGAGTTTTTCCTTTCCACTGTCACTCTAGACTTGCCCGGTTTGGGACTGGCCTTATAAAATAACACAATGTTGTAAAGTTGCTTTGAGGCAATGCTCCATTGAAAAAAAAAGTGCTGTAGAAATAAATAGCATTGTTCTTAGCATGACGTACATGCATGAGTTATGCAATCCTTGGTCCATTGACATTTTGTTGATTTTCTAAATAAACAGAAGTCACACAACTTCTGCAGGAAGCAAAAAGACATTTACGCAACTTTCAACAAACCATTAGCAATCAAACTCTAATAACTAACATAAAACAATAGTGGATCGTGTCAAAAAAAGGTACCCAAACTTTTGCAGATGCTACATTTTCTGTTCAGTGTTTTTCCAACATGTACTAATCTGCTAAAATAGCAGAAAGATCTCAAATTCTTGCTGAAGCCACATATTTCTTTTAGAAACTCAATAAAAGATAATTTGACAAGAGTTACCCAATTTTTTGCATAAGACCCGCATACAAAACGGTTGTGCAGATATTGGAAAACATGCATATTTTTTGGTTAAAGCTCTAAAAGATAAAACATTTAAATCAGGAGGGAGTATGAAAGAAATAAAGTGAAAGTCTATTTATGTCTATAGTGCTCTCAGTGCGACAGTGGCAAGGGAAAAAAAATCCCTAAAAGTGATGAGGAGGAAACACTTTATATGAAATTGCATAAATAATAAATTATACACAATGTGTGAAAACACAGATTATAAATAGAGTACAGAAAATACAGAATATAATATAATAGTAAATATATATTTTTTAAAAAGCTCATATAATCGAGAATACAATAAATAAAACAGTAAATAAAATAAATTAAAATCAGAGACTGATATAAACTACAAAACAAAATAAATTCACTAGATAATATCATAAAATATAAAATAGAGAAAGCAGTGGAATTTTAATAGAATGCTTCTTTATTCAAACAATTCGGACGTTGAATACTAAAATATTTTGCTCCTAAATATAATAAAGAAATTCTAAAGTTTAAATATAAATATAAAGCAACTCAATTAATAATAATAAATTAATAATAAAATCGAGAATATCAATTAATCTCTGGGAATTATTTAGTCCGATATAAATTCAATCGATGAAAGCTTTCTATATAGAGCAGACAGAACAGTTTTCCATGTTATTTGTGACCGAATGAAATAAAAGGGCAGTGACTGAAGTGAAAAACGGTTTAAAATACAAAGAAAATGAACACCACCACGCTACTTGACAATCTCTGGTGAGGTCGAACAACCTAAATGTAAATTCCCTACCTGTAATAAAGAGCCTTTATGAAAGCAAAATGTTTGTTTAAAGTAAAAACACTCCAGAAATCTGTTGTGTTACTTAATTACGGCTTGACGAATAAACTTACACCATTTGTTTAAGCAAAAGTTCAGTGCAATAACATCCTCAAGGGTTATGGAATTCCCCATCTTCTGTGTTTATAAACTGTCGCTTTGGTAACAAGTGTTATTTAAGGCTCTATCGCGAGATGGAGAAGGAATCTGACTTTGGTTACGGGCAGAGCTTCTGTTATTAAATCTGGTTGTCAGTTCTCAGCTCTGACTATGTCTAAATTGTCCTGGAGCAACTGAAAACAGACTTGTCCAGCAACAATGCCTAATGACATAATACAGTTCATGGTAAGGGTACTGGAAGGGCTGATGTAGTTGTTATCAATTCAGACCCCACTCTGAGGAGCACTGAGAATTGGGAATCTCAGTTCAGAGTACAGCAAAAACTTTTAAGGAACCCAATGAACCTGTCTACTTGGTATAAGCATTAAGTGTCAGGAACCCTGCCTGGCTTGTGACGACACTGCTATGCTATAGATGGCGCCATAGATCATTTTATGTAAATCAACAGTACTGACCTTGCCAGAGGCAGTACCCGAACCTGAGTGGCTCAGCACTGCGAACCAAAGCTCAACCGACTGAACCACTCAGGTTCGTATCCCGCCTCTGGTGAGGTGAGGTGTGTTCTATTGGTTACAGAGCTGCATTAAGTAAAGATGAGACAGATGCCTCATTGGTACACAGATGTTGTCATCTCATCACAGCACTGATTAACTTCACCCAACCTTTGTTCACTCTGGACCCTCCTCCCCTTGCGTTTTGCACATCTTACATTCATGTTTTCTCTTGTGTTCTGTTACTTATCGGATTTTTATTTGCTGCAATATTTAGCTCCTGTGCCGTTCTCTAACACCAGCCTCTGTTTCTCTTAGGACTTGGATAAGACTCAGTCAGGGATCATGCGTCACCATAGCAGTATCAGTGAGCTGAAACGCAGCTTTATGGAGTCTGTCCCTGAGCCACGGCCGAGTGAGTGGGACAAGCGCCTGTCCACCCACTCACCCTTTCGCACCGCCAGTATAAACGGGCAGCTGCAACCTGATGCGGTGAGTCAAAGCTCTTTAATATCAGGAACGATGTATTTGAACATTTTTCCCAGTGTGGCCCGTCCATTTCCCAAGTCTCACATTGCTGAGGAAAGAGGGCCACAGACCATCGAGTGCCTCAGCACAACTCCCTGACCACTTCTTTTAACAATCGGCTGTTGCACTTGTGTGGCAAGGCTAAATCCGCACAGAAGAACGGACTCGTCGTATCTGTCCGCCATGTTTGCTGGTGCCTAGCTTATGGAATGCTGTTAGAGAGAGCTGGAGAGAAATAACTAGCACGTATATTTGCTAATGAGGCTATAAACCAGAGGATCTGTAGCAAACCCATGTAGACACAGGAAAGACATGCAAACTCGCTCTAATATGTTAGAAAATATTGTAAATAAACTTTACCTCACAATTAACCACTGAATAAAACGTAACTGGAAGGTGTAGGTAAAGGTAAACCAACTACTTTTTTTGCATTAGTCCAGACTGGCATATGTTATAATGGTTATTGCTTTGGATTGTGGTTTAGGGGATCAAGAAGCTCAATTTCTCAAATTTGATTTGATATTACATTTTTGAAATACGAAGAAATCCAAAGAAAATTTGGTCACACTACCAGATACGCCGCTAGCGTTCGCCTGTAAGATCCCAGAACGTGTTAATCATTTATTACAATCAGTGCAAGTCTGTTCTCTGCAGAGCTCATCTTAACAACTTCTCATGTAAAAAACTGTAATTTACAAAACATGGGTGCATAAAACATTTTATGGAGTGCTACATTATTATATGGAGCAGCAGAGATGAAAATAATTTAGTCGTTATTAGCTGTTACTGTTTCACTGTGTTTGATGTTTTACAAATCCAGCCATTTGAACCTCCTACTGTCCTTCATTTCCACCTCACTGCATCTTCTCCTCAATGTTTTGCTTTCCAGTCATGTCCTCTTAGCTCTCTGTAGTCTTTCTCGCCATCTCTGCCCACAGCCCCTCAACCAAATGCAGTGAAGGACAAAGAGGAGCTTGCCCTAAATTCTTCAAAGCCTTTTTCAACAGTGCCTTATTACTCCACATACAAATCTCGTACATTATTACGCAAAACCAGTTAGATAACCCACTTGATGATGTTAAGCATCAAACACACTTTTTTTAGACTTTTTTAATATGTGGGAAGCAACAAGGAGCTTTGCACTTCCTAAATTCTGTACTCCATGACTGTCCTTGGCTAAGTTTTTCATGCGTCTTAATAATGCTGTTAATAATCGTATTTGTAGCTTTGTCTAAAGGGAAAGCATTCATGTAAACATCTTAATCAGAAGAGACTGACCTGATGGAGGTCAGTGCATGTTGTATCTGATTGGATGAGGTGGGCAATCCTCCCAAAGTAACATGTTCAATTGCTTTACAAAATAAGAAAACACATATGTAATTTAATGAACACATGAAAGAAAGATTCTCTGAACTTTTTTGGCCAAAACCTTCCCATCATCCCAAAAACACTATTCCCACATTGAAGCATGGTGGTGGTAGCATCATGTTGTAAGGATGCTTTTCACTGGCAGGGAATCGCAATTGATCAGGATTGAAATTCAGATGGATGACACTAAATACAGAGCAGTTAATGAGAAAAACCTGTCATAGATCTGCCATAGATCTGAGTGTAGGACCTTTTAGCAGGGCAGTGACCCTAAACATACAGCTAATGTTCCATTGGAGTGGTTTAAATGAAAACATTTTAATGTTCCATACTGCTCTAGTTAAGGTTTCTTTTTGTATCTGCATTTTCGTTGTAAATTATTGTAATTTTGTCTGAAATCCAACCCAATTATCCTTCACGTTGCAAGCATCATCCACAGGTCCTTCACCTGAGAAAACCTTATATATGAAAAGGAACGTTTACCAGTTTCTCTGTACTGCTGCATGTTTAGGTTCAATTATCCCCAAGTCAGACGGTCTATCGGCTTCTCTCCACTCTTTCCACTCTACCCGTGATTAATGGCTTCAGCCTTTTCTGTTCCTTCTGACCTTACCCTGGTCTCCTCGCACTCATGCAGCAGGGCAAGCTATTCTTGTTTATCTTTGTATTAACATCGCATACCAAAGTTAAACTTTTCAGACTGAGCACTGCACTCTCGTTGGAATGCCATTCCCTTTGTTGCTTTAAAAGCCATTTGCATGTGGTAGTAATCAGCAGACTGCCTCCATGAAGGAGAGATAATGAATGGAAAAAGGGACTGTAGATGTGGTTTTGACTGAACGGATGTACTAACGAGTCTTTATGTGCTATGGAGATGTGGACATGTGTTTAACAACTCAAAGAGTGTTTTTAGTCTTTAGCAATTGTTAATCACAAAATAGATGATAGGAGTTAAAACATGGTGATTACACTTTTAATATATCACAATGGTAACAATAAAGTATATCAAGTTGTTTAGTTCTACGTAGGTGGAGTATTTCTGTTACAAGAGAATTTTTGCTTTCACTCGACTACATTTCAGATTCTGATACATTTATGAAGCATCTATACTAAATTTTAAGTGGTGGTGGTGGGGCTGTGTGTCTAAATGGTGCACAGGACAATGCTCTTTTAAAATGAAATGCTGGCATCAGTACATATCTAGGTTTGTTGATTCTGTTGATGTGATTTGACCGTTGCATATAAACGTGCTAGGCCTAAATAAAAAAAATGCCATGCCCAGCTGACCCACAGTCGTACCTAAACTCATTCATTCATTCGGCAGGTCAGAAATGTTCCACTCGTTTAGGCGAGCAGAGAGCGACTCAAACAAGAACGTTCAGACATCACTTGCTAATGCCGGAAACAAATCATTTTGACCCTTTGTCGCATAAACCAATCAATATAATAACAAACCAACCTGTATTGTCACAAGAATTTGGACTAATACAGTGTTGCGATGTTGTAAAACTACTTTTCAAGTGTAAAGCGTAATTCATTTGTCCGGTGAATTAAAACCACGAAGAATACATAAATAATAGATGCGCTATTTTCAGCAGGAAACACATTATTGACGATAGTTTTTTTTTTATAGTCATTTAATGGTCATTAATTAATATTGGTTCGTCATCTATTCAATGGAAGCTGAAGGTACATTGTAAGTAGTGTACATCGGTTGTCCACTATTTTTTTATGATGCATTGTGGGTAACAATGTAGTGTACTATGAAGGGAATGGAATTGTCCACTGAAAAGTCGGACAACCCTACAAAATGGCAGACGCACTAAATAGGAAATGGGTGTGATTTCAGACACATTGATTGTCTTTATCCACTTCATTCAGATCAGGATCGCAAGAAAACCAGCACCTAGCCTGCAACACAGGACACAGGGCGGGAACAACCCGAGACAGGGAGCCAGTCCATCAAAGGGCACACATTCACACACTATGGGGCACTTTAGACACACCAATTAGCCGAACACACTTGTCTTTGAACTGTGGGAGAAAACGCATACACACAGACAGACAGACGGACAGACAGGGCGAAGCCAGAAAGAAACCAGACGGCTCCACCTGGGATTGGACCCAGGACCTTCTCGCTGTGAGGTGACAGTGCTATTCACAGAGACACCGTTCCACACCTCTTACCTAAACTACTTTCTTTTGATTTGTGGAACACAAGAAGAATTCTGGTGCTCTTGACCACAGCTGTGGTGACTCAAGTCCTAGAGATGCCTTCTGGACTGGACACACAGGAACCATTGGCTGTATCTGAGGGGGGAGGGGAGTCCATAATCTTCCTGCACCCTGTAAATACTGAGATAAGAGGCCCACCCATGTCTGGACTAAGTGGGGTTCTAATGAGGGGGGAGTTAAAAAAAAAAAGATTCTTTTATTTAACAAATGCCTGCCTGGGTTGTACATAATTTCATCTTTCAAGATGACATACTTTCTTTCTTTCATCCTTTTACTGTTTAAAGTAGTCTAGAAAAATGTCAACAAATGTTTTACACTAAATCATAACAGGAACGTTTGGCTGCTGTCATGCTGTCGTGCTGTCATAACTGAAATGGTTTACTTTTCACGACGTCGTCACTCATTAAGATGAGAAGTTTAGAAGAAAGAACGAAAAACACTCATGTAACTTTGTAGCCATACTACGAGACAATACTTCAACAATCAAGTGCTTTTGTACTTCAACTCAAGTGGAAACGTGCGCAGTTAGAACATTTTCTGTACTTTATCCACTGGTATGGCCTCTTTGGGTGGTCTTAAAGGTTCCCGGAGATTCTCTGCTAAGAAACAAACAATAACAAACAAACTAGACTTTATAAGATGATGTGTCAAAATAAAAGTTTATTGCACTTTGTTCCCAAGCCTAGCTATCATGGTACTTGACAATAGGCAATTAACCTGAAGGATATACAGTATATTCTAAACTTATCTTAGGTTACATTAACCAGATGATATTATGCTGTTTTTTTCTCTACTCCATTAATGCCTGTGCTGAGCAGAATGCCAGCGGTTTGGATAATTAATTAGTTTGGGGCCTTGCGCATTATGAAGTGTACGTTTCAACGTAAAATGTTGAAAGCGTCTTAAATGAATGATTTGTTTATCTGCAAAATGCGGCTCTGCAAGAACGCCGCTCACAGTTTCTGCCTTAATGAGAGTGTATCTTGCACCCCTTTTTAATTTAGCTCATAACTCTGAGAAGGAACACTTACAGTTCTCTTAATTACACAAGCTGTGGTGGAGAGCAGTGCTTTTGAAATGCGACATGCTGTGTTGAGGGCAGTCTAGTAACTCGTTTTTTCCTAACATCTGCATCTACGTCCATGTCAACATATAGCTTGACCATAAACAGAAAGTTTATGTGAAGTAATGTGAAACTACATTGAAATAAAAGGCATTTCTGTAACATGAACCCTGAAGATTATTGGGATGTTTTTTTTTTCAACAGCATCATCCCAGTTATGTGGGGATCTGAAATCTATCTTTGAATTTTAGAGGTGCAGGCAGAGCCTTATCTTAGAGTTCTGTATCCATGACACCTTCACATTACAAGCCTGGCAGGTCTCGCATTTTTGCAGTTTGACCCTGTGAAGGACCTGTAGTAGTATGGGTGTCTGAAATGACCTGTTTCCTGTTCAGTACATTCTACCAGCTATATACAGTAAATGTGCAAAAGTCTTAAGCCATCATTAGATTTAAACATATTGTCGAAGGCTGGATCTAAAAATGTAAAACTTGGATCGGCCACGCCATAATTCTCCACCGAACGTCATTCCAGTTTTTGTGAGCTTTAGCATTTGTTACCCTATTCAGCCTGTCCCGGTTCAGAAAAAAGTTTCATGGCTGCAACCTTTCCAAAAATAGAATTCCTAATCAAGTTTCTTTACACTGTTTAAGGGTCAACTTGGCATCCCAGTGAAGCTGCAGGTGCTGCTATTGCTCGGGTCTAAGGGCAGATCACACGAAATGCTTAGCACTGTAGTTTATAGGAGCTGTTTTTCTAATACCGTGTACACATTTTCTGTATTGTCTGGTTGTCTTCTAATAAAGATAAATTTATTAATCAAATATATATATATAGTCATTATATATTGTAAATACAATGGTATGTTTAATACCATGGTGACCACAGTAATGTAGATCCTGTCACATAAGCATGATTCACAAGATAACAGCCTGCAAATGCTCTCTCACTTAATCACTCACTCACTCACTCACTCAATCAATCATTCACTTACTCACTTAATCAGTCACTCACTCACTTAATCAATTACTCACTCAATCAGTCATTCACTCACTCACTTAATCACTCACTTCATCACTCAATCAATCATTCACTTACTCACTTAATCAGTCACTCACTCACTTAATCAATTACTCACTCAATCACTCATTTACTCACTCACTTAACCACTCACTCACTTAATCACTCATTCACTTAATCACTCACTCATTCACTTAATTACTCAATCACTCACTCATTCACTCCTTTAATCACTCACTCACTTAATCACTCGCTCACTTAACCACTCACTCACTCACTCACTTTAATCACTCATTTACTCACTTACTTAACCACTCACTCACTTAATCACACACTTAATCACTCACTCAATCACTTAATCACTTACTTACTCACACTAGGCAATCTGTACTGTGTTTGGGCGTGGTTTGTTTAGCTAGTGTGATTGCCAGGGCACGATACGCTGGACCACACTCCTACACACTTGAAGAGGTGAGCTTGATCGTGATTCACTGGACTTGAGTGTGAATGGCATATGGTGTGATCACGAATCACACCTGAGAGCGGAAAACAGCATCAACTGCCTTTGTAAAAAAAAAAAAAAAAAAGAAAAAAAGAAAATCATAAGTGCAGCAAAGTAAGCGATTACCTGATTACATGGGTTCAATAAAGAAGTCTGCTGTGCTGTGTAAGTGCTTATCGTGATGACAAAAGCATGCCTGAGCCACAAAGCCGTTGCCTGTGTAAGATTGTATCAAATGTAAATCACTCAGGATAAGAGTGTTTGCTACATTACGTAAATGTAAATACGATGAGCTTGCATATAAAGCATTCCATGAGAATGTAATTCTGTAATTGTTCTGTAATGCTTGTATTTGTTTTGACTTTTCCTACAGTCTCCTGTGGTAAAGACACATAAGTTCACCATCTCCAATGTGACTGACTCACCGCGTAGTGAAACTCCCACCAAGGAGGCCCCTGTAATGCACACTGAGACTAAAACCGTTACCTATGAATCTTCTCAGGTAAAGATGAGACTGGGTTTTGGTTTTTATGGCTTTGCTTGCTGCTTGATTTTGCTTTGGGTGGATGATAGCATGACGTTACGTTATGATGTCAGTATACACAAATGAAAAACTTTATGACCATCTGCCTAATTAGCTGTTGGCCCTCTGCGTATATTCAAAATGGCTTTGGCCCATCAAGGCATGGATCCTACAAGAGCTCTAAATGGACCTGGTGGTATCTGGCATTTAGACATTGGCTTCAAATCCATTTAATTTTATTAGTTATCGGGTGGTGCTGCTTATGGGTCAGGCTAGTTGTTCCAGCACATCCCACAGATACATGATTGGTCTTATGGCTGGTGAATTTAAAGAACAGGGCAACTCCTTGGCCTTTTTGAACATGTTCCTTCAACCATTCCTGAACAATGTGTGACATATTTACCCATGACCATAATTGGAAATGTAGCGCCTGTATTGAAGTTGCATGGTGTAGTTCTGTAGTTCTGTAGTTCTGTTCAGAGATAACATTTACTTTTTACATCTGTAATTTCAATGCGGCACAGAAGATTCTTTCTGGGGAGCATGCCTCAGTAAATGGGTCTGAGTCCCTCAGATCTCTGTCTGCCCATTTATCCTGCATTTCTTTTAACACATCAGCTATGAGAACTGACTGTTCGCGTATATCTAATATAATATATATTTCTTAGTCTCCTTACCCATATACAAGCATAAAATAGAACAAAATGGCTTCTGAGGGCAAAAGTCAGTATTTAAAAGTCACTTCTCTAAAAAAAAAATGGTTCCTGGCTCCTACCCCTCAAAAAAGACCATTCCTGATCAAGCTTCTTCAAACTATATAAGGAGCAACTTGGCATCCAGATGAAGCTGCCAGATGCTGGTGTTGTTAAACTGTAAGGGGAAATCACACTAAATATTTACCACTAACTATACCACTGAACCAGAAAACTGTTTTCCTGTGTT
>JAYJMA010096853.1:0-21903 GCA_036873895.1 Parotocinclus cabessadecuia
GGAGCGGCCCCCGGGTCCTTTCTGTGTGGGGTCTGCATGTCCTATCCGTGTCTGCATGTGTTTACTCCGGGTACTCCGGTTTCCTCCCACAGTCCAAAGACATGCATGGCAGGTTAACTGGTGTCTCTAAAGTGGCCCTTAGTGTGTGAGCCCTACGATGGATTGTACAACCCTAGAGTTGTTCCTGCCCTTGCGCCCAGACTTGCTGGGTGGGCACCGGCTGGCCCGGGACCCCGTGTTTTTTTTTTGTCGGTCAGACAGGTTAATGAACAAGTTCATGCTACTGACCGGGTTAAAAGGCAAGTTAAGAAGCAAGTATAGGCTAGTCGACTAGGTTAATGAACAAGATTCTGCTGGTCAACCAGGTTAGTACACTAGTTTCTGTTAGTCGGCATTGTTAAGAAGTAAGATTTAGTTAGTCAACCAAGTTACGAAGCAGCAATAATTTGTTCGTTAACCTGGTTAAGAAGGAAGCGCCAGGCTCATGAGCAAGTTTCTTCTGGTTAAGAAGGTTAATGAGCAGGGTTATGCTGGTCAACCAGTTACCTGAACAAAAACGTGTTCAGTCAGGCTATAGAGTAAGGTTATGTTGGTTGAACCTGGTTCAAATGCAACTTCATGTTGGTCAGCCAGGTCACTGAACAACATTTTGAGGGTCTGCCTGGATAATGAATAAGCTTTAAGTCAGAAAGGTTAGGAATCAAGTTTCTAATGGTCAACCAGGTTAAGAAGCAAGCTCACGTTAGTCAACAAGGTTAAGGAGCAAGATCTTGGAGGTCAACCAGGTTAAGGAATACGCTTCTGCTGGTCGACCAGATTGCGTGGGAAGATTTTGTCCGTTAACCTCGTTCAGCAGGAAGACGTGTCGGTCAGCCGGGCTGATGAACAAGCTTACGTTGGTCAACGAGATTAGGGAGGAAGACTTTGGTCAAGACGCAAGCTTACACCAGCAAACCGGGTTAATGACCAGGCTTATGCTGGTCAACCTATTTAATTAACAAGCTTCTGCTAGTCAACAAGGTTGAGGGGCAAGATTTTGTTGGTCAACCTGGTTGAGGAGAACGATTTGATGGTCCACCAGGTTAATAAACAAGCTTAGTGAAAAGGTGCGACCAGGCTTCGGCTGGTTTATCAGACTGAGGAGCAGGACTTTGTTGGTTATCCTGGTTAAGGAGCAAGCTTATGTTGGAATTCCGCCCAGACGATGTTCATTTAAAAGCATAATCAGTGAGAATTTGTTGGAAAATCAGCACAACCGCGTGGGTTCGTGAGCTAAATCAGGATCAACAACATGGAAACTGTACGGATATTTGCTGTTCTGAGCAGGCGAGGGTCAAGAAACTTCCAGCAGAAAGGTCCGAATCCTTTTTTTTTTGCGTCTCACGTCAAAAATCTGTCCCCACAAGGTCAAACCTGCTCCACGTCACGAGTACAACTTTCCAGTAATACGATAAAACACATGCCCCCTCCCCACGGCGCACGCACTTCAACCCACTTAGCATTTTGCTGGCTTACTAATACACCCCCTAACATACAGCGACTCCAGCCACCTAAGCTGTTGCCTTTACGTTATCTTGGGTCTCTATTCATTCATCATTCACGCAGCGGATATAAACCATCCCACAAAGCAGTGGAACCGGAAAACATGAGCTCATTACGCCCCGCTGCCTATTTATAGCGCTCTATTTAACGGCTGCATATTAAACAAAGCGTTCACAGAGTCAATTAGGAAAGCACTTGGCCACAATGACCTGAAAACAACCTGCACTGTTATTCCGCAGCGCAGAGCCGTGCTTTTAAGCGAGGCCTTGATGCATGTGCGGAGGGAGTAACAGACATAAAACCGTGGATTTTCTGCACGGCGAAGATTAAAGGACGCTTTCTTTTTCCAGGTGTTGTATTGTGGATACAAGAGATTTGCCTCGCGGATTTTAGCGAGCGAGAAAGCCTCTCCTTGGAAATGAAAACAGTACCGCAATATTCAAGCCTGATCCAGCTCGGCTCAGAAACGGAGGAGCCACGGCGAAGCCCTTGCTAGAAAGACGCATTCAAAATTTTCTAACTTTAACTGTAATTCCAACGCTGAGCTGCTGTATCTGCTGTCGGAACGCTGAATTGGGTTTATTCCAGATCACCGAAAATGAGATTGGAAACTAAAACAAAGCAGAAATCCATCGCCTGGCTTATTAAAAAAAAAAAAAAAAAAAAAAAAAAAAAAGATTATTATTGTTAGTATTATTACCATTACCCCTCCTGCTGACGCCCCTTCTTAATAAAAACGAAGGCGCAGCTATGGCGTGGGGACGAGATCGTAACGCCCAAAAGACAGTTAACTAAAGATTCCTTACATTAAATGAATAATAGTTATTATTAATGATCTCGTTACCACCCTGCTGACGTTTGTAGCTTCTGGGGCCACATCTTACCTTTATAAGGATGGATTACAGGTGTGGACCGACTACACAAGGGGGGCTAAAATGCTTCTCCCTATAAATGCCTACTTTTGGGTGCAGTACCTCTTGCTGAGAGACTGTTGAGTTTCTGAAGCGACGTAACATGAAGCGCTTGAAACGGAACGTTCTCTAAAGACGAGATGTATGGCTCGTACCCGCTGCGCTCGGCTAGTTCAGGAAATGGCTAACTGAACTGAATTGTTGGCGGTGTAAGCTTGCGCCTCGACCAGGTTGGCCAACAAAAATCTCCCTTCCGGATCTCGTTGACCAACGGCAGCTTGTTCGTTAGACTGGCAGACCACATTGTTGATTGCTTCTCTAATGCCTCTACAATGCAATAAAAGTGATACGAGGGACACTAACAGTTCGGTAGTATGTGCAGGACAACCTGTGTTGCCTCTCATGGGAGGGATTCCGACCGGCATTTTTTGGCTAAATAATTACACAGCAAGGGTTTCCCCCTGATCATTCTGCTCCAGACACTTCATTGGCCTGCTCAGTTGCCCGATTAACAGTGGTAGCCTAGCGGTTAAGGTACTGGACTCTGGGATGATGGACCTGATGGGCCAACATATTAACGCTATGGGTTTGCAGGATCTACAGGCCCAGCTACAAGATCTGTGAGCAAATTGGCCACAGGATACCATCTAGAACCTGTAATATCTGCATGCCCAACCATCTCTCGTGTTGTATCCAGACTAGAGGTGGGTACATATAGAGCAGGGTACTAGAGCCTCGTTTCTTTAGTAGTTTTGCCCAATATTAATTCCTATTGTTTATTATATATATATATATATATATATATATATATATATATAGCATATTGAGTATTAGTCTTTCTTAATATGGTCCGAATGAATATCAAGGGTCTTTTTAATTCAGTTTATCGCTTTGTGGAAGGTATGGTACGCATACTGTAAAAGTCGGTGATTATTTATGACGCTGGGACCCGCTGAGACGGCCTGTTTTGACGTTTCTTTCTTCATAATCACGAGAGGCCTAGCGTGTCAGGTGAAAGCACTTAACTTTTGGAAATCTGACCTTCCTCAACCTTTTGCATGTTCGACAAAATCAAATGAAAGCCGAATTAATTTGAGGCTGTTCTCACCCGCAGCTCAGGTATGTGTCATTCTGTTGAGAAGGCAAGTTAGAACCACATGTTAATTTCAGTAGAAAGCACCTGGATGTGATTAGAGGCTCGCTGTTGACGACAGGAATGCGCCGAACACAGTCGGCAGCGCGAGCCAGGTAGGAAAACATACTCGTTTGAACGAAAACAAAAGCCCATTAATGCGGAACAGGTCCGCATCAGGACCGACTTCAGATAATAGCGCATGCTTTGGTGCAACACTTGCAGGGTTTATTGCTCCGAATTCTAATTCATCTCGCTGCCAAGCCGCGCCGTCTCAACACCGTGCTGGACTTTACTATTCAATAAAACAACAATGGAAGGCCTTTTTTTTTTTTCCACGATTTCCTGAGCGATGGCATATTCGGGTTCACCTGCGCGTCCGTCCGAGCCACTTCCTGAACTAGCCGAGCGCGGCGGGTGCGGGCCGAACGTCTCGGCTGTAGAGAAGGCCTAATTACGCAACGCTCCGTTTCGAGCGCTTTCGCTTACGTAGCTTCAGAAACTCAATCATAAGCAGATCAGAAACCCAAACAGCATGCTGAAATCAGCAGCCAGAAATACCCAGGGCATGTCATGCATCTGGAATGTCATGACATCGTTTGGATCGGCTAATGGATCAGCATGCTGGATGAGGTCAGCATTTATGAATGCTTATGATCTGCATGCAAAGGTGATGTGTGTCTTCTCAATGAAACGGCCTGTGAAAGAGCACGGCTTTCTCCATCTCCGTGTCGCCGATCAGCCGTTTGTCACCACGTCCGATCCGGAGTCGGGTGTAGCGCTGCTTCTGAACCGATCTTCAAAGCTAAAAAGCTAAAAAGCTAAGTCCGATCGAACTGGATTGTACGTTCTTGTTTATCACGCCGTCTCGTGCGGTTACATTTTCTGGCCACCAGAGGGCCCAATCACACGTCATGCTCACAGATGCATACCCCGTTCTCAGTGAGACTCCTAATTCGTTTGACTCTCGATGAGAAAGGTTCTAGTTTCTTTTAATTGCAGGGGACTGAAGATTTGAAGAAAGACGTGTGTTCAACAAACAAGTACAAACTATTTCGAGTTGGCAAATCGATAATCGTGAGCAGAGACCCCCTTGTAGGAGCTAGCAGTCCTAAACCGACACCCATGCACCTGTTAAACAAGCAAAATGGACTTCAGAGACCGTGAAGCAAAATAAGGGCAGAGGAAGTCACTTGCGTTAGATGCTGCTTTGCTCATGTAATGCTTTAAAAACAAATAAAAGTCTCTCGACGTGAATCCTGTATTAAACAGGAAGTCAACGGAGCGAGACCAAACCTGGGGTGACATGGTCCCTTTTCTTAGCGCCAGTCAACGTTCTAGGCGCTGCATTTTGTACCAGCTGTAGTCTTGCCAGTGAGTTTTCTTAATTCCCAGATACAGTGAGGTACAGCGGTCTGGGCGAGTCGATATAAAAGCATGAAATGATTTGTTTCTCCGCCTGAGACGAGAGAAAATACTTAAATGTACAGTGATCAGTGATCGGTAAGTGGAACTGATAAAACGGAACCGAATGTAAGGGAGGGCAATGAGATGACAGTTTCTAGTATCGTGTGATACATTTTGCTTTTGTGATGAACTGAATGTGCTTTTCGGAGCGTATCGAGGACAGCCCCCAAGCTGCACGCTTCTTTTGGAGTCTAATTAGTCCTGTGTTTTTGGATCATTGGAAAGACGTGATTGACTCAGCAGCCCACAAGAAGTGTAATAAATCCAGCTGAATTAACGGAAGTGCGGGTTATTATGAATAAAATTGACGTATGAAGTGTGGGACAATATTTGCATAGTTGTATTGTCATGCAATGTTGGCTGCAGTCCCGTGGCTGGGAAAAAAATCTTCAGCTATAGTGATATACAGGGTTCCCTCGTTCCAGGACCACCCGCGATAAACGAGAAGCCGTGAAGTAGGGACGCTATATTTAGTGACGTATTTATACACTATGTTAGCGGTAGAACTTGCAGAACGTTCGGGTTTCATCGTAGTGAAACTTTGACAAATGAAACCTTCACAAACAACGAACACAAAACCGCAGATAAAAACCCGTCACGACGGCAACTAGCGACTCAGGCGGCCGACGCTCTGGTCTTACTTCTCGTTTCTGGTGAGTATTCATCCGCCGAGTAACTACGCTATTGTAGTGTTTTTAAGCACCACGCTGAAGTAATGGAACGTTTCTCTTTACTTAACACTCCATACATCATTCTCGTATCGCACATGCTCCGTCCGTACCGACCTTCCAGCACCTCATATCCTACATACCGAGTATAAACAACAGATATTTACTGTAAATCCTCATATCTGATCATTTATAACACTCTTTTGTTGTTAGAATTCAAATTTTTACTACATCTTTGATAAATTTTGTGATTATTTTTTTTTTTTTTGTAAAAGTTCGGCAAAAACCTGCGGAACAGAGAAAATCTGCGCTATATTTTTGCCGTTAATATTTTTTGAAAACCCGCGATGCACCGAGGCCACGAAAGGTGAACGGCGAAGTGTCGGGGGAAAGCTGTAATGCCTTTAGCGTAATCACTCACCCCTAGGTTTGTCTAATAAGCGACCGGTGGGTGTAGTTCCTTCTTATAAATGCACGTAGAATTCAGCATTTGGTTTCCATCCAACAACCAATCAATCGAGCTTTCTTTACTCCACTGGAAGTCATTCTAGTGGGTGGGGCAGCTCCATGGTACACTTACACAACATGTGGATGCTGTTCTGATTTTTATTCGCTTCAAACTCGCATCCGATCAAAGAACAATCCCTATCAACCCAAGTACATCCTGAACCTATTAGATGAGCAGGATGCTCCCGTGCGAGGCGTGGTGTTCGTTAACTCTAAATGCCAAGGAATCAATCAAACGGCGCCCTAAATTTCTTGTGGACACCGTCCTCGCCGTAGGCCAAACAAAACCCTGATGGACGGAGTCATATTTTTCTACAAGGTTTCAACCAGCATAGCAGCAGCTCTGGAAACGGGATGAAATGCTAACAGCGTAATATTGGAACTTTAACTGGAGAAAACGCCTTAGCGAGTCAATCCGAGCCTTATCAAGACTGCCCGGCGTTTGATACCGTCAAGCTTACGCACACCAGATTTGATTGTGCCGTAAAGGAATGAAGATCCCTCTCGGGTCTCGGCTCTCGGATCTTCGCGCGCTTAATTTGTGGCATGATTTCTCCGAGAGGTTTCCATACCTTACAGGCAGGTGTGCCTCGGCCATGTTTTCATTACTCAGTAATTCATAGTCTCCCGGCTGCCTGATTAGCGCAAGAGGCTCGCAGGCTTCGGGTTGCTCTGCCTGCCAAAAGCATCTCCATCCAGAGCATTCCGCTCAGGAAGCCCCTCAACGTGATTTGTTCTTTAAATGTGAAACGTTACAACATGAATGACTGCATTGTGTTAAGCAGATCCGCTCCTGGGCTTTGTTGCATCGCTCACAAACCAAACCAGGCTTTTTTCCATGATTGACTCAGCATCCCAAAAACAACGGCGTTCCGAACAGACTTTTTGGCTTTTGCTAATCAAGTTATTTTTCGAGTATGACAACACTAAAACAGCTTTTTTGCGTTAACAGAATCTCCTGCTCGTTAGGCCTTGTTCGCTACTGCAATTGGTCCTGGTGCGTTCCATTACTACTGTTTATGGATGTGGTTTGACCGAGTGTAAAATTACATCGCAGAGCGATGCCGTAATAAGGTTCGGTCTCTCGGTTTCGTTGGATTGTACAGTTATTAGTATTTCCATATTTAGTCAGTGGCACTGGGTGGCATCGCATTAACATGGATGCCGAAGCCTTCTGTTTTTGTTTAGTTGGGGTTTTGTTTATCCATTCATCCATTCACTTTCGTACTTGCTTATTCCAATTTAAGGTTGTACAGAGTCTAACTGTGCATGCACCACAGGCCACCATTCGATTTCTTGTTCAATATTGCACATTTGCACTTAAAACATAGAGCCTTTGATAATAAGGTATCAAATGTCTCTTGCAGTTCATCAGAGAACACGCTGAAGGTCGAAAACGCAAACGATTACTGCGTCAATACGGCTTTTCCTCACTACATTTCCCAGCGCTGCTGTTAATCACTCCCGCCTGCGTCCCGCACTGCCGACTTCCTCATCAGAGTGAAGGAACGTGTGAGAGGGTATCGTACTGCTTATCGCTTCTGTTGAATGTGAATCGACGTGTACGATCGGACTGCCATCGCGAAGACAAAATGTCATAAAACAGGTGGTAAAATGGGGAGTACCTGTAACGATCACGTACTGTCAACGAGCGGACCTGAAAATGTCAAACTCCGGATTCGTCGTTCCGTTATACTCTTTCCAACTGGCCTTAGCTTTTTAAATCTTAGCCTTTACACTATGATCCTTTTTCGAAAAAAGGGATTTATTGGATGCTAACCGTAGAAAAAGACTCCTGGTCAAGCTTTTTCAGACTGTAGAAGGTAAAGATCCTGCTGTTTGCTCAAGTGCGAGGAAAAGTCCCATCTATAGAAGCTCTTTTTTCTGTTTGTAACTTTTTAATACTGTAGACAAATGTGCCGTATTTTCTGGATGGAGTCCAAGAAAGAAAGAGAGAGAGCTAATTATATATGGTTGTTATAACATTGCTTTTAATCTAACGCTGGCTTAAGATGTTTGCCCAGTACTGTACTGTACATGAACCCAAGTCCACAGTACACTGTACATCTTTAGAGAGACCGGTTGACCTAACACGTGTGCTTGGATTGTGGGGGGGGAAGGGAACTGAAGAACTTCACCAAAAACTGACACAGGCACACGGAGAAACAGGTGGAATCGAACCAGGGATCTTTGGAGCTGTGAGGCGACAGTGTTAAACACTCGCACCACCGTGCCACCCTGGAGTTTCGTACATTTTGGTATACCCTCTACAGCGTCATGGCGCTTACAGTGTGCGAAAGTATGTAGTCAAACCTCACCCTCTCCTCGGTGATGTTTATTTTTTCAGCCATGCTCACTGCTAACAGGTTTTGAGATGAAGCATGCTGAACATCCACAGACCAACAGTGGCAGGAGAAGGGTTTGTGCTGATCTCCTCAGTGACTCTCAATGACACATTCGCGCAGGTTTCAGCCTCCCCAAAAGGTGAATTCATAAAGTTCCTTTTCCAAGATCATACCTTCCTAAATTGAAGATCATGAGAAAATGACTTGCCAGCTTTGATGGACCACGTGGCTGAGTTTTATATCAAACGACTGAGACTTTGCTCTTGTTCTGGACAGACTGAACCAACGTTAAGTGTTGTACGTCCAAAATAAACACGGCATCCGTTAACGGGGAACCAGAGCATTCATTTTCTCATAGGTGCTAAAACCCAGTACGTGTTTTTTGTTCAGCTTTTAAGTCAGTAAGGAAAGCACGAACGTGTCAGAATGTATGAAATGTCCAGCTTGTTTGGCGCATGGGCAAACTGGAGCTGGCCTACATCAACAAAAACATGGATTTACTCCATGGCCGGAGGAACAATGTGCTCCTTGATGGAACGTTTTGGCCAAGCAGCTTGAAAGCATTTGTTTCGGTGAACCACACATCAAGGCAAATCTCTGTGTGCATGGTGAGACCTGCTGGAAGCGTGGTGAACGTCCGGAGGCTTTGTCCTGCTCAGCATGCTTGGCGACTAACGTCAGTGGTTAGGAATAAGCCAAGGATCTTGTGAGTATTAGCTATTTAAATTCTGTGTTAAATTCAAACTATGGCTAATGGGGGTGTTTGACATCCGACTCAAGTCTAAAGTATCCAAAAGTTGTTTGAACCCACCTTTCACAGTCACCTGATCTCGTGTCTTCACTATCACCGGGAGAGCATTTATGTCCTGCCATTTGTTGCTTTTCCCGTTGTAAGGCACTTTTTAAGAGAATGGCTCTTGAGGTTGCTGAGTGTGTTTTTGTGCTGCTGCCTTGGGCTGGTTTGAGCCCGTCCTGGACACCTGACTCCCTAAGTTCTAATCGTGATTTTCCGCAAGCTGGTTAGTTTGCAGCTGGTGAGACGGGTCGGTTGTTGAGTTCTCTTTGTAACTAAGCTAATAACGTTCATAGCCAAGCACAGTTACTGGAAGCAGGCGTCAAAAAACAGTCCGGGGTCAAATCGGGAGCAATGGAAATGGCAAGGATCAGGCAGAAAACGAAGTCGGGATGCGGAAAACAGGACGGCAACGGTAAGAAGCAATAAACAGAACTGGTAGCACAGACGGACGGCACATATCACCCTTCCCTACTGTCCAAGCTGAAAATCCTCCCAAATTCCCAATTTCTCACAGCGACAAGGTATAGCCAGCAGCTCAGGCTTTCATCCAAGCCATACCTGAAAGCTGTGAAGAAGAATGTGAGCGGGGTTTCGCTGTTCAGTGTCTCTGTGACATTTTCACAGTACACACGCTTCCAAGTTTCATAAAAGCTATGGAATATGATGTCAAACCCCTAAAGTGGGCCAAACCCCTTCACTTTAGGCTCAGTGGACTAAAATACAATGACTTGCACACCAAACACATTCTTCAACATACACGGTAGTCTATAGACTAAACAACGATGAGTGTTACATGTAGTTCAGAGACATCTGATCAAAACATACACAAACATTTCAACCCAGACATAAATCAAACCAGCAAAACAGATCCAGCTTTACCTGACAGAAAACAAGCTCTTTTTTTTTCCAGAGCAAACAAAAGGTCCTTTAAAATGTCATTTTGGGGTACATGCTCTTAAAACCTTTTGTCTTCCAAATATCAGTCTTAAGTAATTAAGTATTAAGTTTAATCGGGTTATGTTATTTAATCTGAAGGAAATTTAAAGGGTCGTCATGAACGTCAATTGATGGAGGAGCCCGCATGCCCTCATGCTGCAATCATTCAGGCATATTTGTCTTTCCTGACAACGGCCAAAGTCCAACTTGTTCAGTCAAAAAGTCCTTTAAACCCAAACTGCCGCAACGAGGGGGGAAAAAAAAGCCGACGAGATCGGAGCGTTTGACAGAGCGCAATCCAGATTCGGGATGAATTCTCAAACGTTTTGCTTGTGTTTTGGATTCCAGGCGCATTAACTCCTGCCGCTTCGCTGAAAACCTCACTTGCTCATACCAAACGTTGGAAGCTTTGGCTCCCCGCGTCACATTTGATTTCGACCGGTCTGAAAGCACTGTCTAATGTAATCCCGTCCTTCTAAACCCTGGCTCTCTGAAGAAGAACGCGGCCTGTTAACACCTGTATCTGGATATTCTACTCTGTCGACGTCTCGCCCTTGACAAAATATTCGAACCTGGATCTGCGAAAGGCTCTCATCTGGACCTCTGAAATATCAGAGCCCCCAAGTCTGTCAGGGTATCTAAACAAAAGAGCTCCCATAAAGCCCCGTCGTACATTCCAGAAGGTGGACAAATCTCTGGGGCTTTCCCCCCCCGATGGATTCTTGCTCCATTTGGGAGTGTTTACCTGTGTCTGTGGTCATCGCTCTATGGCTGAGGCAGCAGCGACAGTAAGCAGAGGACCGTCATTAAAGCGGTGTTGTAACACAGCCCAGCGGGCTTTAGACAGATAAGAGCCAGCTGTTTGTGCTGCTTCAGGTTTTTCAGCCCTCTCGCGTCCTAATGGGCGCTTTTGACCACTCGCTCGCCTCTTCTGTTTGTTTCAGACTCTCTTTCGCCAACTGGCTATTCCCCTTCTCGATTTCATTAGGTATCTCCACTTTTACTCTCTGTCCCCTTTCGCCCCGTCTCTCTCTCTCTCTTTCCCCCAGTCATGCTGGCTCCACTCAGGACTCGGCAGGCCGCAGTTCCTCCCCGGGCTGTCTGCGTGTGTGAGACGCTGTCTATCTGATTCCTTCTGAGATACAGCCAAGAGCATGTCAAGCTCCACTCCTCCACTCCCGAAACTTTTTCAGCTCTGTCGTCACACTGTCTAAACCAGTTGTGACAGACCGCTGCATCCCGAAAGTGCACGGTGCTCGCTTATGGCACGGTGCCTTTTTCAAGGTATTAAATGCTCATATCGTGTGATGGGCTGAATGCGATCACGTCCTGCGTGGAACTCTTTCTGTTCAGATCAATCAGATGACTTTTCCTTCACTGTTTACAGTGCACTAAAACTAAATTAAGGCAGGAATTCCCTTTATAACCCAAAGGAACCAACGGAGCTCAAAGAAACAAGAATTTGGATTACCCAACAATGGTGTTTACTATTTAGGCTAATGTTTTAATAAAAGTCTCCTCTGGAAGAGCTGATATCTTCAAAAACGGTCACAGCGCTGATGAATTCAGCATGGCGTCGACGTTTTGGAGAATCACATTCCGCAACCACCGGAATCCTAAAGCTGTGATGACATACGATATCCCAAAAATGAAGCTATGCTATGGAGCACGTATGGGTCTGGTTGACCAAACGCTTTATGACTGGATGCAACCCAGAAATGTGATTCATGGTCCTGAAGCGTCACATTAAACCGCTGCTCAGAGTTTACTCAGATGAAACATCACCCCCCCCCCCCTCCCCACAACCACCACCACCACAGAGACGCGAGCCCAATTAAAGGGAGAGATTAGGACGGGACTCTGTGACCCTGTGAGGAATTTCACAGGGATGCTCCATGTCCGTTGTCAGACCCCGGCTGCTGCCACAACCTCTCTCTTTTAGCACTTTCACCTGCTAATTAAGCCTTCCAAGCTCCACTCAAGGAGAACTGTGTGCGGCCAGGCGCCCTCCTCCCCCCACCACCCACCACCCCACACCCGAAAACACAGTTCGCTCGCAACTCAAGATGTCCTAACGTAAATATTTGACTGTACTTGTATATTGGAGAGCGGAGCGTTACGCGTGGCGAAGGGAGTGGACGGATTGTTTGGGTGCCATTAGCGAGTTTAAGCCCTTGGACTCATGTGAAAACTGAAGTGCTTTAAAATGTTGGGCCAAGTGCTGAAAACGGCTGAAAAAAGTGTGTTCTCTGTCTTTAGAGTGGAACTTTGCAAATGCGATTCCACAGTTCCATCAGTACCCACTACGAAGGAACAAATTAGCCTGTGAGTTTAAATAAATCGGGGATGGAACTAAGAGGTGCAGACGATCTCTTTTTAGCCCAATTAATTATTTAATCCTTGACAACGTAGCTCAGGGAGCTTTTTTCAAAGAGCGATGTCATTCTGCGCTTAATAGTTATAGATGATTCAAGCGCTCATGTAAACAGCTTATCGCGTCTGATTAAGGCCAAGAAATTATAAGGATTTTAGTTCAGTAATCAGATTTCTCAGCACACGCATTCCCTTGATCTGATTTCAATTGGTCTGCAAACTTTAGCAGCTAGCAGGATCAAACTCTGTGGCCAGGTCAGCTTTCGTAAGGCAATTTATTGTTTATTTGGTTTACTTAATGTCAGTTTTCCGCATCGATGGCTATTTACGATAGACTCAGGGTTTAATCGGTACTCAAGGTTACCTCGAAACTACTTTTACATTTAACATAATGCATGTCTTCAGACAGGAAATCGGGGAACCCAGAGTAAACCCACACGGACACCTTGCTAAAGTTAAAAGGAAGATGTGCATTATTATTGTATTATTATTATCATAGTAGATTTTTTTGAGCCAATTTGCTTCATTATTTCTGGGCTTGTTTCGATAGACCTGCTTGCTTGTTTCTCTTGCGGGATCTGGCAACCGTGAAATTTAAACTCAGAAACAACGCAGTGAATAAATAATAATTTCACAAATAATTAACTAATTTCGGGTTTCGCAGACACATGGAGAAAGTTGCAAGACGGGCAGCGCTGCATACTTTTAAAAACCGTAAAAAAAAGAGTGGATTCAGGTTCACAAAATTCACGGCAGCAGCGTTGAAGCGTGCATCCCATCCTGCTGTGTGATTACTAGCCTACAGCTACAGACAGCTATACGGCTGCAGAGAGGTAAAGAGAACTGTGACCTTTCCACCCCCTCTGGATTTCGGCCATACCCCCCCCCCCCAGCCCCCAACCCCCAGGCGTGTTTAAAATACCACTTACAGTAAACTAAAAACTAGACCCATGTGCCATCAGAAGATACCCTCTAGATATTTTTACTGCAGCCCCAGTCAGTGGAGGCTGCACCCAACCCTGCTGCAAAGTAGAAATCCGATTATGCCCGAGTCGTGTAAACCCAGGGCATTCCCATTATTTGATTATCTAAGTGCATGTAGACCGGCTGATCGGATTACGGACAAAACCAGATTTTCTGAAGTAGGCAGACCATCAAGTGTCCGTAAAGGCGCTCCCTACCAAAAGACCAAGATAATCCCCCAGCGTTTGCTGTGTCAGATTGTGGGAGTTGGAGGAAAAGGTGTCAGCGTGAAGCGGATAGTCCCGATCTTCAGATAAGATTACATAGACACAAACCGAGAACTGTGACTCAAGTTCTCTTCTCCCTCATAACAAAACGGTGGCCACACTCGAAAGGAGGAATTGTCCGCACCAGAAGGATGGCATGAACCTCTCGCATTTATTCCAGATGGAAACCTGAGAAGGAATGTCGTCTCGTTGAAGAGGAGGGTCTTGGACACCTGCTGATCCTCTGGTCTATGTGTGGTGGGCTGACATGCTAGCGTGCAGCAGGGGCAGCCCTGTCCCGTGCTGACTGAGTGCACGCTAGCGAGTCGGAGGAGGGCTCAGTGCTCTCCTCCAGCTTAAGACCCTCCCAGCAGCACAGCCCTATCAGTTTCTCTCTCGTGGAGCGAAGCCCCCACTGCTACATGGGACCAAAGCTTCTCTGAAGAGTCAAGCAAGCTGAGGGACACTTGGGCGTATAGGTGTGCGACGGGGATAAGTTTGCCGCTTACATGCTCACTCTCTCGGCGCCAATCCGTCACTGACTTGCACCCTAAACAAACCAGACAGAAGTCAGAGGACTTTGAAAAGCGATCGCTCCGTTAATGCGCTGACACTGGAACCATACCGTGACCAGAATGACCCTGCTGGGCTCTGAACATTCTGTACTGATTCGCAGCAAGTTTAGATCAGGTAAGATTCTTAGTTCTTAGCACCGAGTTCTGGCGTGAAAACGGACCGGTCCAATATAACGGGTTAAGTGCATCTTTCTATCTGTAAAGTTTGGATGGTAAAGCTGGTGATGTAATGGTGGGCTTGGTCTCGTTCGCTGTAAGCACCTGCTCTTCTTTGTGAATAGTTTAAGGCAAGCGGCTCCTTCCAGGAGCCTGAGCTGATGTCAAACAAGGGCCAAAGGCTATCAGACGAGACAACCGGCATGACCTTTAGAACTTCAAGAACTAACTGGAAAACTAGGCTTTAACTAACTAGGGAAACTTCTTAAAACCGTATCTCAACTTTGAAATCACTTTCGTGACGCTTTTGGTACTCTTCACCTGACTTGTCATCCATCTCTTCTTCGTTCTTCCTCTGAAAAGTCACGCAAAGCTTCAGGTCCACACGTACTTCTCTGAGACGAGAACCGAAACTCTATTCTGAACAATACCGCCACCTTCCTGATGGAAAGGTTACTGTTTCAGCGCTCGCTGTTACTTTTATCCCTGGCTTCCATTACGGGCAAAATTGAGCGTTTCCCTCCTGTCGTTAGAGCTCTGATATGGTGAAAAATGCCCCCCCGAGCCCAGAGGAAGGAAAGATGTAATTCCTCTGGTCTACAGGGTGGCCCCAACCAGGTCAGATTTGAAAGGGGTTGCTCGTTTTGGGTGCTCTGATTCAGTGCTAGCTCGTACGTATGACTGTTTACACAGGAATCTGTACATTTAGGTCAGGGTGGTCATGGGCTGGGATTGCTATCCCCTGTGTGAATGTGTGTGCGTGAGAGAAAGCAGGGCAGATAGAGATCTGCCAGTGTGTCCCTTGAGGAAACGTCAACGAGAGGCTTCATTACGGGCTGTAGGGCATGAGCGGCCCACTCCCACCACTACATTACACAATTATATAACTGTGGTCCTGCTATAACAGCCGGTCAGACGGTGACGACCATACCGTGTGTAACACGCAGACAGCAGGGGCAACCAGGGAAATTGTCACGTCTGCAGCTTGACTAGAAAAGGAATGCCAAAATATTGATTCCGTGGTCAGCCCAGCGTTTTTTTTTTTTGGTGTTAGGTCCTGCCCAACCCATCCTAAAACGTTTACATATGCAAACCTAATCCCACATCACTACAGGCAGAACAGGGATTGGCTATTTTCTGTAAAACCCTGCTTCCTTAACCACAAACGCACCTCGGTCGTTGTCGAAAAAACCAACAAACAAAAAAAAAAAAGCTCGTTTTCTCATCCGACCACAGAACCCAGACGTTGGACGCGGAACGTTTGTGCTCCAACGAGGAAAACGCTTCATTTTGAAACCTTTCCATGTTGACGAAAGACCAAATGAATTTGCTTTCGTGTTTGTACTCCAGGAAAACAGGAATTCATAATAAACGTTCGAAAATATCAAAAGGGTGCGCGCTTCCAAGCAAAACCCAACGGTAATGTCGCCAATCATTCAGCTTCTGACTTCCCTGCTTGGAACTGGTTTCCAGCAGAAACTAGAACAGCTCTACAAATACAGTTTTACTGGGTTTGCTTCCTAATGGATCCAACATCCTTGGAATTTGAGCTCAAACGCGTCAGTCTCCCCCCAGAGGACCCGCAGGCACCCTGTATTTTCGTCTGCTTCACTTTCTAAACGAGGGCTGCTGATGCTAACGACTTGGCTCAGGTGTGTGAGGAGCCAAAAACAAAAACAAACCTCTTCGCCCAAGGAATCCGAGGACTGGACCCAGCCGTCCTGCATCTGTCCGTTGTGTGTTTGGTCTCAAATTACTGACGGATGAAGAAGCAAGTGTTTGTTGAGTTATCGCCCTCCCGCCTTGGTTCTCGCATTGACCGGCACGGCACATAAATACCACGACTTGTCAACAACATCTTGAGCACATTCTAGAAAATGCTGCGAGTCAACACGGATGACGGTGACATCCTGCGATTTAAAAGGAAAGCAGAACAGCTGTACTTGCCCGTAGCCGAGTGAATGTTCGCTAGTGTCAAGAACAGGACGGCTGGGGTAAGTCACCGATCGTATGGACACACGTCTTTCATGTGCATCTGCGTCACATCAGCTTCACTGCCTGATTGCTATGCCTAGAAATGGCATCACATCAAAAGCCTCGGAATTTGTTTGTCCTGGCTCTCGTGCTCCGATGAAGACCACGATGTTCCTTTGCTGGAAAACTGATTTCATATTAATGTTCGACATGTCAAAGATTGATTCCCGACAGAAAGTTCCTGGGGCACAAGGGTGCAAACTGTCAGGGTAGGAATAAGCTGGGTATTTTTCCACTAATGCCCCAAAGACAACTGGTGCAGCTATTTTAGGCCATTAAGTCAGCTCATATGGTTCTTATTGCAGAGAGGGTTATTCGATCCCGTGTCTGTGGAGCTGTAATTCTTCTTATAGAGGGTAATTATTGAGGGCAATCAAGGGGTTTGGCGCTCTTCGTTGCCCTCCCACATGCACAGCCGAATGGCGATTGAGCTGCCAGGAAGCAATTTCACACTCACAATTCGAGCCGTTTTAATGCTGGGTTTTATTAATTCACCTGTTGCTCTGTCTGGTTTGTTTGTTTCGGGGCAAAGGGTCGCTTCGTTAAAACCGATAGACTTGGCTTTCTCAAAAAAAGAGGCTGAAACGGCCATCGGCTGTTTCCAAACAAAGCCTGTCATGGGTGACGAAAAAGGGTCGGGGACATTTGTGTTGTCAAGAAACCGTCCAGTTAGCCATTTTCTATTACCTAAGCCCAAAGAGCTTACTGAGCAAGCCTAGGGCGACAGTGGCAAGGAAAACCTCCCTGAACATTACAAGGAAGAAACTTTGGGAAGGCCTACGCTCAAAGAGGGTCCCTTGGCAGTTTTGGTAAGGCGCGCATCTCACCGTTACAGGCTCCTATCTTTGCTTGTTGTGAGGTGACCCCTAGTTCAGCAGAAGCCCACGCAGTGATGGCCTGCTATCCTGACGAGAGCCACGCCACCCAAAACAAAGAAAGCAACAGGCCCGCAAATATTTCTTAAAACAGGATGTAGGTCTCTGATAAACAGACCTCCTGGCTTTTAAACAAGTCTCCCTGCAGTGTGTGGTCCTTGTGGGCGAGGGCCAGTGGACAGGACGGTCATAAATGCAAAAATGGCTCATTTAGCCTTTTTTCAGTGCTCTCCGCACAGTACAGAGGGAAGACACTCCGCTATCTTCGCATGCCTATGTAGGATGACGTGTTCCTTAGCCAGCAAGATAAACGATCCATTTTCTAGTATTGCTTGATGCTTAGTAAATTGTTCTCTTCTGTATTTTCCCTCCCTCCCCTCGCAGTCCTGCAGTTAAGGCTCCAGCAGAGGCGGACACGAGAGCAGTTAGCAGACCAGGGCATCATGCCTCGTGAGTAACACCCACTTTTTCCACACACCATCACCGGGCTGTCCCACTGCCCTCGGGGCAGACCAATACGAACGGCAAACAAACGGTCAAAAGGGATGCAATCGTACTCATTTTTCGAGTTGCGAGAGTCAGAAGTGAGAGTCCATCCAGAAATTAATTAGTTGATTTAGCATCAGGCCCTCCATCCAGACTCCTTAGCGATAGATGATGGGGCCTTACAGAGGACCGGAGTGTTAAAAGGTACTGCAAAAATGTTCAAACCAGGCCTCCAAAAGGCCCATAATTTGTTTCCTCCCAATCCAGACCTCCAAAGACACTCTTCTAAGTAAATCATAGTTCTAGTGTCTGGATCTGAGGGCAAGTACAGGTTCTTCATCCTGATTGGCTGGATGTCGATGCTCCACCTTTGTTTTTCCTTCCTTCCACTTATGTTAGTTGACGCAGCCACACAGATATTTTCTTGAAGCTCACCGAAATGTGAGAACAACTTCCACAACGCCGAGTGGAATCAAATGGCTTCAATATTTAAATCCAGTTCCTCCTTGTTTACATCAGCATGCAGGCTGACCTTACTGGAATGCTCTTATGTTCAAGAGGTGCTCTTGGCCTACGAGCAAACCAACTGCACCTCGACCAGCACCGTCCATGCTTTTAAAAACCGATCGTCTGCATTTTGTCACCAAGGCTTGGAAGCTGTTGTACATGGCGATTATGCTGGTGCAAAATTCAGCAGAAACACATGCTGTGCTTGGATGTAAGCATGAAACCTTCTTTCCTTGGTTCAGGGAGGTTCAACTTGTTCTACACTGTGCGCTGAAACTGTTCTGCATTTCCTAAAGGAACAACAACGGTGCTGGAAATGTGCCAAGTAGTGCCACGTGTGTAACCCAGTACTTTTGGACATGTGAGTTTTGGCTACATGTGGGTTAAACATTCAGTCAGTACATTTCCTTTGGATATTTGATCATTTGAAATTTAATCTATGAATAAATGATTTAGAAGATTTAGAAGCTGAACAAATAAAAGCATCTCCCAATGCATTTCCCCCAACTAACTACACATGTGCTTGAAATGTTGCAATTTAAGTTTGTGTCTCAATACTTTTGGCCACATGTAGGTTTTGTAGTGACGTGTATTATTTATAGGGAGACGTAGAGGAGTGAAAATTTGAACCGAAACCTTCCATCAATGCATTTCTATTGGAGATTTTTACCTTTTAACTTACTTTTAACTTTAACTTTTAACTTTTTAACTTAAAAAAAAGAAATATACCGTATAGCACTACATAATAAAATAGCAAAACACAAAGAAAACATTACCACACATTTCCATGGCACACTGTTATATATATATATATATATATATACACACACACACACACACACACACACTGCTGTATGACCAGAGTTTGTACTGCCAGTGAGCTGGATATATTGAGACAGCAGGCAGAAAGGCTCCAGTGGCGAGATAACTAGCGTAAGTGCACACAGGAAAGGAATCTAAAGGCCTGCCCAGTCCTATCAATCTCTGGGAGTCTGCCAAAGATAAACGCCCCCAGAAACACGGCGGGCCAGTCTGAAGCACTTTAAACAGAGCGCTCGATGGCTGGTTATCTCTCAACTACAGACCAGAGGTGCACAAAGCTGGCTGGTTGCCATAGCTGCCATCAGCGTGCACCAAGCGTTTCTAACGCACAGGGGTGTCTCAACTTTAACGGACAGATATCCGCAGTTAAGCGCAACCTATTCGTCCGCGTTCTTCAACGGGCGTTGGCAATTAAAACCGCTTCTCTGCAAAAGTCTTAGGCCGCCATTAGATATCTGGTTTTTAGAAATGCTCTACCAACCATAGAGAACATACTGTTGACGATTGGACCCGATTGGATTTGTCACTCCGTAATACTCATTTCTACTGATCTTCATTCCGATCTTTGGGAGCTTTAACATACGCTAAGAGGTTTTTACCCCTGTACCCCTAATGAAAAGTGGTTTCTTGGCTGCTACACGTCCACAAAGACCATTCCCGGTCAAGCTACTTTGGATTGAAGCCTCCAGATGCTGCCGTTCCTCAAATCTGAGGCAAGATCGCGCCTAATATTTGCCACTGTAGTTTGTAGGGCGTGGTGTTCCGATTTTTTGAAAGCTGCACACATTGCTTAGGACAGCGGTACATCTCATCTAATGGTGCCCAAAGACCTTTGCACAGTACGGACCTATAGTATGTACCCAGGGTGCCGTACAACCGGGCTGATCCATCTTACATGGACAGAGCCATAGTTACAACTAAACATAACCTTCTGACTGGGTGCCTAGATCCTTATCCACTGAGAAACCTTGTTATATAGTCTACTTCCATCATGGTGAACCTTTCCATTAACAACGGCCCCTGCAAGGCTGGCGTTGGGAAATCTCGAACATTTTCCAACGTATTGAATATTTCAGTCATTCCTCCGCCGCTCTGGAGGAGGATGGCCGGCGTGTGCCCCGTGTATACATCTCCCCGGGAACATCTGGTGTTTATTAGACACTTGAAAGCAGCAGTCGGGCCTCTCAGCGGTGTTTGGCGTGTGGCCGCCAGGAGCTCGCTGGAGTGTTATTTCACCCCACGTTGACTAACTGTCCGGGAGCAGCTTGGAATATGCTTTCGTGTTTAGTGGCGTTCAGTTCGGAGGACGGTGGGGTAGAGGAACGCGACAGACAACTGGATCAAACGTTGTTTAAGCTGACAGTAAAAAAAAAAAAAAAAAACACAGCGTTGTACGCTCTCATACTTGGGTCTGAAAACAGCAATTTTTGGACAGACTTAAATCAGCCCTCTAAGCATGTGGAGTATTGGACTACACCGCCACTAGCCCTGGGAATCCTTTTATTACTTAAGGTTAACAAAGACTTAATTACAGGGCTGGCTCGATACCATTTTGTTAAGCCCGATACCGATACTGATATTGCAAACTTGAATATCTGGCGATACCGATATCGGACCGATACTCTGCTACCACCTGTTGAAACGCTGGCGTCGCATACGTCGCCCTCGGCTCTTTTCCTCTTATCGTCCTCGAGCTTAGAATAACTCCGCCCAGCTGACGCGATGAGCACGCAGCTAGCTAACAGTTTTAACTCGAGTTCCAGCTATTGCTCACGTGACACGTCTCTGTTTACGGCGCGTCGTCCAAATTCTAGAAAAGCATAAAAGTGATAGGAAAGATATCGGATTAAACTGTTTTTTCCGCCCATCCGATCTCCGATCCAGCGATTTTGTCACATATCGGGCCGATACCGATACAGAATATTGCTAACCCTGGTTAATTAACGAACTGAAGAAAGACAGAACAAAACAGCTTCCATAGGTGAAAGCAGCACGTATTTTGCATGATCTCCCCTTACACTTGAGCAAGAGCAGCATGTGGGAGCTTGATCTGAATGGATATTTCTATAGTCTGAAGAAGCCTGATCAGGAATGGTCTTTTCGGAAGGGTAGCAACCAAGACGTGACTTCTTCAGAACCTGTTCAGAAGGGAAGAGGGTGAAAAGGCTAAGCTACGCTAAAGCTCCCAAAGATTGGAGTGAAGATCGTCGACCATGGGTTACAGAGTACATGGCCATGGCGAAAACCTCAAATCTGTTGGTGGCCTAAGACTTTTGGACAGCTCTGCAGCTGTGAAAGCCTACACGGTCCAGAGAAGACGACAAGGCATCTGGACGATGTCTTCAGTCTAAGGCTTAGCACAAATCTAGCCGTTTCTAATCTAATCAGCATCATTAGTGCTACTTAATCAGGCAGGGCTCTAGGAATAGGTTTGGACACTTTTACCACATCGGTACTTATCACCTGAGGGAACATCCATTAGATAACAAGGGTGGGAGAAAAAAACAAAAACAAAAAAAAAAAACACGCTTGAACTAGAGCG
>JAYJMA010096862.1:0-21899 GCA_036873895.1 Parotocinclus cabessadecuia
TGTATATATATATATATATATATATATATAACAAAAATAAACAATGCCTAGACATTCATTCTAATTAGTAATTAATCTCTCACGCATAATAGATTGGTTACACATATAGTGGTGTAGAGTTTTTCACTAGATGTAGATTTTTACATTTTATTTACATTTATGGCATTTAATACTCCCTTATCCGGAGTGATACTGTATACAACTGAAACAGTCTAACAATTCAAGCAATTGTGGGTTAATGGCCTTGCTTAAGGACCCAACTGTAGCAGCTTGGCAAAAATGGGATTTGAAACCAGGACCACCAGGTCCGCCAGGTCCGCAGTCTAGTACCTTAACCGCTAGGCTGTAGATGTAGATGCGATGTCAATCAGAAGCATTTTTATTCAAGCTTTCAGACTTCGACCTGTATTTTCATTAATTTTTGTTGAGTACTGATTGCAAAGGGCAAAAGAGTCTCAGTATTCCTAAAACAAATATTATCAAAATGCTTGCTTGTTATTTTTTTGTACCCGCATTCATTTTTGGAGAGCCTGGTCTGGTACCAGTCAACACGTTTGGGCATTGTTACAAATATAGAAGGTTATTGGAACGTTACCTTTGTTCCGGCATTATGTTTCAGAACCTTATTACTGAAATCCAACTCGTTGTGTGTTTCTGATTGTACAATTGTGTCCCAGCACAACAAAGCGTCCTCTCAAAATCAGACCACTCGATATCCATCGAGAATCAGCTCATCAAACTAAAGGTCTCCAAACCCTCCGGGGAGAAAGAGGAGAAAGAGGAGAAAGGGGAGTCAGAGAGCTTGGTGAGTGGAAGATGCTTTCAGTTTTGTTAAGAGAGTTTGATCTGATTTATCGTCCACTTTAGTTTGAGCAGCTGTAACATTTTACACGATCATGCTTAATCAGTGCAGGAGCAGAAATAGAAACTTCCCCTTGTACTTAGGAATGTGCCCTTGGCAATACCACTGAGTTGTGTAACTGGATTGGTTATGTTTATCAGCCAGAAAAGCAGCTGTGTTTTTCGTTTTTATAGGCGGCAACAAGTCCTGACGTTCCGCAAACAGGTGAGTCACTGAGTGAACTCTGGACTTCTCACATACTGTACGTGACTTTACATACTTGACACACTTATTTATTAACAACATTATTGATCTGTGTTATTTGACTAAATTCTTCCCATTTTAAAATGACTTATTGAGTAAAAGGGATTTTGTCATGTGACCTAAGGCAAATATATACAGCCGAATCTGGTTAATGGGACCACATCGGGACGCAGGCATTTCGGTCCTAATAACCGGCCGATCCGATTAAACGAACATGCCCTATGTTACAGGACGGGACGTGCTATAATTGATGTAACATAATAAACATAAATGTTTCTTAAACCTTTATTGTGTGATTTACACGTCTAGCGAACGTAAAATGACGAACCTCATCATTTTATTTCTGCCCTTGATTGTTACTTTAATTCCACAGTTAATGTTAATTCCACAGTCCAGGATGTTTACTTGATAACACTAAGAAAATTGCTTAAAACTCCTTGTTTTGTTTTTTCTTCTTCAAGCCGGCCCTGATGAGAACCAAAATGACCCTCCTCCAAAGCCCAGTGCAGTTGTCCTGCAGAAACTGCCAAGTCACATTAATAGAGAATTTCTAAACCTGTTTGTGGAGAGTGTATGTCACCTTTCTGAGGAGAAATTCGTCCTGGAGTTGATTCCAGAGTTAAACGCGGCTGTAGTGACCTTTCCTGCCCTGGGGGGTAAGTTTTTAATGCCTTGTTTTGTAACTGCAGTTTTGGTTTATACAACTTAGACAATCTGTGCTTATGTTCGATCACTTTAGTTGCAGAGAAGTTTCTCACAGAAGCCAAGAGCAAAAAGAAGTTCCGGGAATATGGCCTTACAGCGCAGGTTCTGGAAGAAAGCAGGAGTGTTAAGGTGCAAAATCTTTCCAGTCATTGTATTAGTGATTGGTTAGAACTGTACTTTGAAAAATGGGGCGGAGACGTGGAGACCGTCACCATGATCCCAGATGAACAAGCTGCTGTTATCACCTTTAAAGAGCAATTGGGTAAAGTAATTGTATTTAAAAAATAGAATGCAATGAACATAAATATGCAACAAATAATGTACAATGCCCTATATTTTCAGCTGCTGAGAAAATTCTGGGGAAACAGCATTGTATTCATGGCACTCCAGTCAGTGTGTACCCATATTTTGACTCTCTGGGTACAGCCTTGTACGGCAAAGACAGACCAACATTTAAACTGCCGCCATCTTTCACAGTGAAGATCCATGTTTCCCTCAGAGAATTTCTTCATAAGAAGGGAAAAGTCCAGTTTGTCTGTAATCAGATGGACTCACATTTCTGCCAGGTGAACATGGACAAAGCTGAAGTCTTGCTCAGCCCTCTTCCTTCCCTGCTGAGACAAAAAGGTATAACCCAAAAGCAGATAGATGGCTGGAAGCAGAACACCACAGATGCCTTTAAATCCGTTCTGTCCAACTTTGCCGTGTTTGAGTACTCAACGACGCCCTCTTTGTGGTCTGAAGTGGAGAAAGACATCCGGTCCACAGTAAAAGACAAAGCTGTCCTGGACATGGACGCCTCAACAGGGCAGCTGGCCCTAGCAGGAATGGCTCAGGACATTGAAATTCTACGACCTGTGTTGATGAAACTTTTAAAGAAACCATCAACACAGTTGGAAAGAGACAATGGCAGAACCTCAGGCAGCATGACTGCAACTCCTGGCGTGTTCTATTTGCTTCAGCAGGAGGGTTTAGAAAAAGTTGCTTTAGCAAAGTATCCACAGCTGGAGCTCATCTACAAGAAAGACACAAGTCAGGTGAACATGGTTGGACTTCACATTGAAATTATTGACGTCAAGAATTGGATTCTGGAGAAGCAATTCAACATGAAAAATAAGAATATAAAGATGGACCCTTCATTGTTGGAGTTCTTGCAAACAGCGGACTGGGAGGAGATGTCAGAAGATCTGTTCATATCCAGGAATATAAGGGCAGTCTGCAGGTTTAAACATGGTGACATGGTTTTGACTGGAATTAATGACAAAGCGCTGACTGAGGCCGAACAGGAACTTGAAATGAAGCTGACGTTCAAGAATCTGTCTCTAGAAGATGTTGAAGTTCTTGAAAAGCCAGAATGGAAAATTCTCACTGACCAGCTCTGTGACATGTACAATTCTTCCAGAAAGAAAACAGTGCTTATAAAGTTCCCTAGAAGCAGAGATAAGGTCATTGTTTGTGGCTACAGGGAACCAGTCCTGAATGTCAGCAGAAGTCTAGAGGACTTAATTATTAAACGCTCCAGGATTGATGAGGCGATTCGTGTCAGGTCTTTTGCCATGTTAAAATTCATAAAAGAGAAGAAGACACAGGATTGGCAGAAATGTGTAGAAATGAATGAGGTGAAAATCAATTTTGACCCCAAAAGGCCCCTGATTCGAGTATCTGGGGAGCGAATCCATGTTCAGCCAGCTCTGGAATTTTTGAAGACTATGGCCAAAACTCTTTGCACAGACAAGATGACCATTGAAAAAGCAGGGGCTAAGAAGTACTTCCAGGAACAGGGAGCCATGGTCATGGCAGTGATAAAGGATCACAGATTTGTGGTCGTGCTTGACGACGGTTCTATGGAAGATGAGGGTGAGGATGATTTTGATAGCGAGAGTAGAGGGACAGGTTTCGGCCAGTGTTCCTGTGAGGTTCAGACCCCTGGTGGCGTCACCATTTCTGTCAGAATTGCTGATATCTGCAAGATGAAAGTCGACGCTGTAGTTAATGCTGCCAACGAGGACCTGAAGCACATTGGTGGTTTAGCACTAGCACTCTTAAAAGCTGCAGGTCCATCTTTACAGGAATGCAGCGACATATTTATCAAAGCAAATGGGAAACTACAAGCAGGACAGGCTATCATTACAGAGTCAGGTCGACTGCCGTGCAAATACGTAGTGCACGCTGTAGGACCTCGCTTTTCCAGTTATGACAAGTCTACGTCTGTGAAGATCCTGAGACAGGCAGTGAGAGAAAGTCTGGACCAGGCTGCTTCGTACAACTGTGCCTCCATTGCAGTTCCAGCCATCAGCTCAGGGATATTTGGCTTTCCTCTTGATCTTTGCACAGAGACAATCGCCAGGGTACTGCGGGAATACACCCAGAGCCACGGAGGTGGCACGAACAGACTGAGAGAGATCCATCTGGTGGATTACAAACTCAAGACTGTGAATGCCATGGCTCAGGCTGTTAGAAAGGAGTTTGCTGATTTCAACCCACAAATGGCCATTCCACAACAAATGGGATCTCATGGGCATGGTGGAACTTATCATGGTCATGGAAGCCATGGGCATCAACGCAGGAGGCCAGGGAGTGATGAAAAAGTCGACAGGATGACCGATGATGAGGCGGCTTCAAACAGGCCAACCCCCTACCCACGGTCTCGAACACACCATGAAGGCTTGCACAAATCAAAGTTTCTTGAAAGCCAGTCCACACAAGAGGGGCTTAAAATTATTCTTCGGGAAGGGAATATACAGGATGCTCTTGTAAGTCATCATTTGTTTGTTCATTGGTTGGCAATGTAGTTTGCTATGGATTTTTAACAGTCCTCCTGGCTATGTGTCTTACAGTCTGATGTGATTGTGAACACCGTCTCAGAGGACCTGGATCTGAGCAAAGGGGCCGTCTCTAATGCACTCCTACAGGCTGCCGGTCTCCAAATGCAGTCTGAAGCTGACCGTAATTTGAACACGCTAGGCTCTTCCCACCTGCGTTTCGGTGACACGGTGGTTACCAGTGGCTACAGCCTCAGTTGTCAAAGGGTCATTCATGTGGTTTGTCCATTTTGGAATGGAGGAGCTGGCTCAGAAGTTGAGGTGACTTGGAATTTTGCAACCCTTTTTCCCCGTATATGTGGAAAGTATCATGAGATATACTTTGTGTATTTTGTTTTTGTACAGATGCTCCAAGGAATCATTCAAGAGTGCCTTAGAAAAACAGAGAAATGGAAAATGGCTTCCATTTCCTTCCCAGCAATTGGCACCGGGAACCTTAAGTTTCCCAAAGACCTTGTTGCCAAGGTCCTACTAGGTAAGATTAATGCCTTCAGTGCCAGAGTCTGTCCTCAGCACCTTAATGAGATCACAGTGATTGTGCATCCTTCAGACAACGAGGCTGCACAGGTACTGGAATTAGCTTTGCAGCTCGTGCAATTTTGGCTCTTTGTAAGCATCCTGGGCTTTAAAACTGTACGACGTCAAATATTTTGCTCCTTAGTGCTTCAAAAAGAGCTTGAAAGGTGGATGGAAAGAGCCAGTCACAGCAGGAGGACAGCAAGGCGTTCTGCAGCCGACAGCTAAAAAAGTACCAGCTCCAAAATCTGGAACTGGTGAGCGACCGTCACGCAGTTCAGCGCCGCACCACACCACTGATAAAGCAGTGAACATCTCATAAGTCATGAAGAATGTTGTGTGCTTTCAGGACTGGTTGGAATGGTTTCCACTCCTACCCTCGGAGTGCACCAAGTGCAGATTGGGACTCTGACCCTAGAGGTGTCATCAGGTGACATCACCAGAGAGAAATGCGACGCAATTGTGAATTCGTCCAATCAGTCGTTCGCTTTGAAAGCAGGTAAATTCAAGACTGTATCTGAAGTGTCAATATATGTCCTATATATGGTACCTCGCATCTGTTGTTCATTTGTTCCAATTGGCTTGTCAAGAACGGAAAACAATGAGTACCAAGCACATTTTTCCATATAAAAAAAATAATCTAAATGTAATTAATTAATTCCAAAACCTCAGTACAGGGGGTAACATTCAGATCCATCAATCATAAGTTAAATGGATCATGAACCGATGAGTTTATAGTGTATCAAAGCCGAGCATTAGTGAATGATTTAGTGAGTAATAGATTGAAAAAGGCAGAGTAAAGGCAAAATACTTACTCTACTGGCGGACTCAGGGCTAGAATAGTTACTAATGCTAGCCTGTAAGCCAAGAGGATTTTTTCAGGTTCTTAATAAAGCTGTGCGCTGTACTTGCTTCTAGTATTTATCTCCCGCTTTCTGGCCAAGCATGGCACCCACTTTTAGAGTACGAATTGGTAAATAACAACGTTCTCCATTAAGGACGCTACCCGAGCTTGTTACATTACATAATAAATGACTGGAAAACCTACTGAGCAGCTTGTCAGGATGGTCCCTAAATTTAACAGGGGAATTTCCACCACACTAAAAAAGTAAATTTAAGAGTGTAACCTCAGAGCCACAGGAGCTGCCCTTAATCAAAGGTTTTTTTCCAAAATAATCCCTAAAACACAGACGTTCCTAAAAAGGTGGTTAAATTATGATGTAATTCATATCTGCGTAGGAGTGTCCAAGGCCATTTTAGATGGTGCCGGCCCATCGGTGGAACAGGAATGCGCAGCGATGGGTGTGTAAGCTCTCCGTATTGTTTTTCATTCAACGACCATAGCTGGGTTAATCCAGCATTTGCGTCAGAGTTTCATCTCGGACGTTTTGTCTTGACAGCGTTGCAATCTCAACAAAAGGAAATGATTGTGACCTCAGCGGGCCAACTTCTGTGCAAAAACATAATCCACATCATAGGCCGGTCCAAACCGTCAGACATCAAGGATGCTGTTTACTCTGTTTTGAAACTGTGCCAGGAACAAAAGTTCACCTCAGTTGCCTTTCCAGCCCTCGGCACAGGTAGGTCCCAAAAACGAGTATTCTGAACGTTCTTGTTTCATTGAGTATGTTTACATGCATCCAATAATCAGATCATCGCTGTATTTCTGCAGATTATTCAGACATGTATACAGGATGCTCCGATCTAGAAATCAGACAAAGAGAGCTGTATCCCAGTAATCTGATTTCTCATAGCATGTATACCAGTTACCCATTACTGGTCCTGTAAACCCAGAGGTTTCCCATTACTGGTCCTGTAAACCCAGAGGTTTCCCATTACTGGTCCTGTAAACCCAGAGGTTTCCCATTACCGGTCCTGTAAACCCAGAGGTTTCCCATTACCAGTCCTGTAAACCCAGCGTTTTCCCATTACTGGTACTGTACACCCAGAGGTTTCCCATTACTGGTCCTGTAAACCCAGAGGTTTCCCATTACTAGTCCTGTAAACCCAGAGGTTTCCTGTTATCTGACTTCATGGACAGTTGTTGATCGGATTACTGATAAAATCTGATTCTCTACAGATATCGGATTATTAAGTGCATGTAAGCCCACTTTGTGTGTCTCTATGCATGCTTATCTTAATTGCTGTATAAATTCTTAGGCCAGGGCAGAGCCAGTCCCTCCGCTGTCGCAGATGCTATGATAGACGCCGTGGTCGACTTTGTGAAAAAGAAAAAGGTAGTGACTCTACAAAGTGTGAAGTTCCTGATCTTTCAGACAGCCATGGTGCCCGATTTCCACCAGAGCATGCTGAGGTGGCAGCAGCAAAGCATCGACGATCAGAGCGGCGTACTCGGTTGGTTTAAAGGTGGGTCAGAAAGTTACCCAATTAAAGATTAATATGCAGAGTTTATTACGTGTTCTGCTTTATTTCCACCTTCTCCCTTCTCTTCGGTCAAAAAGGCAAATTAGACACGGTGACCAGCCTGTTGTTTGGTGGCGGCGAAGAGGAATCCACAAACAAGGACTTTGAGATTGCGAGAGAGGAGTTTGAGCCCGTCGTCTTTCAGCTGTGTGCCGAGAATGAGCAGGACCTGACCTTCGCAAGGGACCTCATCAACAGCTTAATCATGAAGGAGCACTTAAGTTCTAGCGTCCAGGACTCGGCCATCAACTCATTCGGGAAAGAAGAGGTTGATGTGCTGAACGAGATGCAAAGAGAGTTCTCGGTCAGCATCCGTTGCTCGAAGAAAGGTCCCGAGCCAGAGATCACCGTGGAAGGCCTGACACGAGACGTGGTGAAGGCCGAGAACCGCATCCGCGACATGATCCGCAAAGTGGAGAAGAAAGTGGCTCGGAAGCGCGAAGCCTTTTTGCTCAGCACCCGGATAGAGTGGCAGCATCAGGACACCAGCAATAACTTCCCGTTTGTCCCTTTTGACTTTCTGACAAACTACGACTTGGAGGAGGCTTTTCAGATGAAGAAGTCTGAAATAACGATCATAATCAATAACGAGCCGTACAAGTACAACCCCCAAGCAACCCATAACGAGGCCTTTGGGAAAAATGGAAAAGTTCGTTTAAAGAGGACTGAAGTAACAGGTGAAACACTTAAATCTTAAATTGTAAAGACTCAAGACTTGCGTCTTCCAATTGTAGTCATTGAAAAGATATGAATATCTTAATATAGTATAAAGTCATTTGATGTTTTTATTGTATTGTGCTTTTTTGTATATTTTTTAGAAAAAGCCTCCATGCCCAGTCACTGGGATGACATGAAGGGAAATTTAGTTTTGCGGGTCACAGTTCAGCAGGGCTCTACAGAGTACACAGATGTGGAGAAGGAATTCAGAAAAACGGGACTGGGCTCAAATATCATTATGGTAAGATCGGATTTGGATTTGGACGCCAACTGGGTAGGCTTGGTATAATTTGCGCTTTGTAGGCTGATATACTGATATACTGATTATGATTCTGCTTATGGATTCCGAGTTTTGTTTCCAAAATGGCGAAAGACCATAATCATCTAGAAGCCTTTCTCTTGCGGTTTCAAAACGTCAAAAAACTTCTCTCGGTTACTGCTGCTAAAAGGATGCGCCTGTGATCCAAAAGGAAAGGAGTTCTTTTTACATGAACTTTTTCCTTACTTGCTTTTTACTTTTCAACTTTGAAAAGGTTAAAATGGGAAGAAAAGTCTTGATTCCTTTTGGATCATCCTTTCGTTTATGAACAGTCGAAACTAAGAGAAGGTTTTCCTAGGTCATTGGTGTTTTTTGGTTTGTTTGTTTGTTTGTTTTTTACATTAAACATTAGGCTTCAAACAGCGTTTTCCTTTGGCGTTTTCTCTCAAAGTGGAGCCATACTTTTGAGTGTCCGTCTTTTGCTAATGCTCTAGCGGAGCGATAACTGTAAATCCTGTTTTAGAACGGGTACTTGGTTATTCAGATTTTGGCTTTGATACCCCGACCCTATCCCTGGGAAAGAGCTAGCCTTCGACATGTTCTCAGGGTGCAAGGAAGAGATGCACAGCTTCATGTGGCAGAAATCCTGAAAGACTTTCAGGTTGCAATGAAGTACTGTCCTGCTGATTTTTCCAGATCGAGAGAATTCAGAACGACACTTTGTGGAAGAACTACATGAACCAGAAGGCTTACATGGACAAAAAGAACAAGCACACAAACAACGAGAGGCTGCTTTTCCACGGCACTGGCCCAACGAATATCGACAAGATCAACAATCGAGGTTTTAATCGCAGCTACGCTGGGATGCACGGTGAGGAAAAAAAGCCACCGTGGTACGCTTATAAAATCAACCGTGTGTCATTTTAGACTTCGCTTTAATCATCTGTTGTTTTCTTCCACAGGAGCCATGTATGGTAATGGTGTCTATTTCGCAATTGATCCAATCTATTCAGCTCAAGGCTATTCCAAACAGGATCATCTGGGTCATAAGCGCATGTTTTTGGCCCGAGTGCTGGTTGGTGATTTTACCACAGGGAAACAGGGTCTTCTTGCACCTCCGGCCCGTGGCACAGTAGATCTGTACGACAGCGTCACTGATAATCAAAATAACCCGACCATGTTTGTGATCTTCCACGACGTTCAGGCGTACCCTGAATACCTAATTACCTTCGTATAACTATAATAACCTTAGATAAGCCTGTCTTAGCAAAACCTTCCCAGCCACAAATCATTTTCCACACCTTGCTAATTTGAACTTGTGTAATCACCAGTTACATGCATCTGTAGAAAAGGTCGATACGTCGGAAATATTGGCTCAGGTGATTTTTGATCTTGGTAAATAAATACTTTGATGCCACTATTGCAGTTTTAGAGCACAGCAGCTCTTACTTCTGTTATTCTGCGTATGCATGAACCAAACAGTCGTTTGGATGACTGTGCAGTATTCACTAACATTACGTTTCACATAAAGCATGCCACTTTGCCACACATGATAAATTATTTAACGTTTCGTTAACGTTTAAAAACATTTAATCTTTTTTTTATCCCGAGATGTACTGCTGCTATGCATTACTGCATCTGTCCACTAGAGGGCAGGAAACATGCCATGGTCCAGTCTACGTTTACATGTGCTTTTGCTTGCTTTGGGGTGATTCTTCAGTTAGGGGCGCAAGGTACGATTTGCCCTCAAATTTTTTAATTTTAATTAATTTATAACGGATTACACTTTTAATGACGTTTTCCAGTCAACAGCTAGCAAAAGATTCTGCTTATAAATAAATAAAGTAAATAATGTGGCTATTTGAGTACAATGCCAGGTTAACGGCGTAAATGTTAACGACGCTGTAAAAAACCTGATTAGGAAGGTCCATATGTCTCTTCGCTCATAGCTATGGTTACCATGGTTACGACATTACCACAACACAAACATTACCTTCAAATGATTTGTTATATATATCGTAGGCTAACATTAAAACAAAGGAAATCAGAATGGCAACTTTTTTGCCATGCAGCCAATGATATTTAATATCTAAGCTATTTTTAAGGATAGTATTTCTGGCATAAATTCAACGTAAATGATTCCCTAATTAAAGAATCACCCATTTATGATTTGTGTCAATTCATTCATGGCTGTGCTGGAAAGTAGGAACAAGTTTTAAAGCCAATCCACAATAAAATACTTTGGTGTATTTAACAATACCATACCATAGTGTCTCTGTTTCCACACACAGACACACACACACACACACACACACACACACACACACACTGTACATATATAATAATTTAACAACCAGCTACCAGATAAATGTCATCATAAATAAAACAGAAAAATGCAAAGTTACAAGATATTTCATGTTCTCTGGTAGCCCGTGGTAATTAGCATCAATAATTCAGTTCTCTAGAAAGAAAGCTTGAACCTCAATAAAAGCATCACTGTCTTGTCATTACACCGAACAGCTGATTAGAGATACCGTTTTATTACCCACCTCTGTTTGTGTTCATTTATATTTTGCATATGCTGTTATTCCCAAGAGAAAAAAATAATGTTTCTTTTTCATTTCTTTGCTCTGAATATAAGCCTTAAGACAGATAACTAAGGCAGACAACTTCTGTTTTTGGTGAGGTGGAGAAAAATGTAGTACCTAGACAAAAATCAGAGAGAACATGCCAAACTGAACATAACCAGTTTCTCATTAAAGCTACAATCTGTTGCTCCACCTTACCCAGGGAAAAATGGAGTGTGAAATTTGACAGCAGAAGCATGAAATGACCATCAAAACCCGTAGTGGAACTGTAAAATAATTTGTCACTTCATTTGTCACGTCAACCGAGTTTACAGTTGTACTATGACATTTCACAGTACATTTTCTCTAGGTCAGAGCAACTGATACAATCAGGTACAATCCAAACAACTGTTAGTTAAGGGGCTGGATCCAGAGGGATTTGAAGCCTGAACTTGTAGACCATAGCTGAGAACATCAAGTCCAAGTTTTTCACACGTTACACAAGACACACGCAAACAGCAAAGACTATACCTATATTAATATGGCTTCGTGCGCCATCTAGTGGTACATTCCACTTATTATAGCAGTTGCCTAAGTGACATATATCAAACAAGGTTGGTATTATTATTCAATAATAAAAAGAAAAATGAAAGACTTGGGATATTCACGAAATATGACTGATGAAGTTTACTCCCTGTTTGACCATGATTAAAAAAATGAATTTTCAGACATTTAAAGACGTTGTTTGTGATCCGCTGAATATCCAATATTAATTTAACTTTAATGAGCTTTACATTATGTCCAGTTTGTTTACGAAAACAATAGAACTGTCATTTGTATTGTTATTGCTAAATATTTCTGTATCTGAATCATTGCATTCTTAAAAAGGGCAGGTCGCAACGAAAACGAAAGCAAAATTAAGAGAAAACCGTGCGTACCTACAAACGCAGCGCATTTAGAGCGGACATGGGGGAGGAATATCGTTACCCCGTCGAGGTAGAGGGAGATTGGGCTTCCATAAATCCCAAAACACTGCAGGTTAAATTGCACATTTATTTTCAGAGCAAAAAGAGGTCTCGGGGAGGAGATTGCGCACTGAACTGGACCGACCGGAGCGCGACTGTTTGCTTTAAAACCGAACAGAGTAAGTAGAAACTCCTGTGTCCCGTACATTATGATTATGAACTTGTATTGTAACCCAGGAAAAAAAATGTAATGAAATCCTGTCCAGAATGGAAAATGTGATCATTTTAACTCCAAGGTCTTGACCACAAATGCACTGCACCTTTCAGGTCTGACTTTTCTGGTCTGGTTTTCCACTTCAATGCGCTATCAATGAATGTGTTATTATTTACAGTTTCACATACATCCACATTTCCCCCCCAAACTAATTGGGCCTGTCTAAGGTGCAAATGAAAGGGGGTCTGCTTTTTAAAATGCGATATTCTGTAAAACACCCGGAGCACCAGGGAATTTGTAAACACATAGGCTAAAGGGTTAATCATGACGATTAAAACATATAGGTAGTCCAGAAATATTCAGTTTCGTTTCAGGCAAATTCAATAAATGTTCCTGTATTGAGAAAAGACAGAAGACCCACATGCTAAAGTAAATGTAGGAACACGTTTGAATGTCCATTTTTATCTTATTAGTATTCATTTATTGCACTGGCTCTAGACTTCCTTTGTAGATCAATTTTAACAAAACATTTTCACTTTTTGTTCCTGGTTATTGCTCAGGTCACAGAAGCAGAACTCTTAAGGCGTAATTAACATCGCGCCGGGAATCTTGATGTGCAGATAATCGTACTCGTTTATCTAGGCTACATTCTCCAGAGTGAAAACCAATCCTGCAGAGCGATGACTTGCGTTCACATTTCCTGGTTGAATGTTTGTTTATTTCTCAGCACGTGATGAGGTACTTTCCAAAAAGGACCATGCAATAACCATTGACAATCAGACTGTAAACCTGAAAGTGTCAAAGCCGTCCAGTGGTGCCAAGGGTCACGAAGAAGAGAGCAGTAAAGTGGTAGGTTGTGTTTGTTTAGTACTATGGCTATGATTGTGTAACTACTTGTCGGCTAAGTTGAAGAATGTCAGCAATGCCATGAAACCACTTAAGTTTGTTCAAAATGTTTTCTGGTTATGTAGACTGGAACGCAACAGGACATCAAACCCGAGCATTCAGGTGAGGAACTGTGTGTACTTGTTAGGGACATGATTAAGGTACTGGACTGTGAGCCAGAAGGTTCAGGGGTCAAATCGCACCTCTGCCAAGCAGCCACTTGGGTCCTTGAGCAAGATTCTTAACCCGTAATTGCTTGGATTGTAAGACTGTATCAGTTCTAAGTCACTCTGGATAAGGGCGTCTGCTAAACGATGCAAATGTACATGTTCAGTTTTTCTCTGACAAGAAGAATCCAGCGTTGGAAGCTTAGGCATTTAGGCATTGCGTAGGCTATGTGGCTTATCATCCAACAAGTAGGCAGTAGTTTCTTAAATAATACATGTTATAGGTTAAAGGCCAAAGCATTCAGGGTTCGTCAAATCTTCTTGCCAAAAATTGCCAAATCTATCATATTTTTTGATGTTTTCATTTCTGTTTGAAAGCTTGCTTTGATTGGACTGCGGTAGCCTAGTGATTAAGGTACTGGACTCTGGACCTGATGGTCCAGGGTTCAAATCCCACCTCTGTCATGCCCTTAACCCACGATTGCTTGCTTTGAAAGACTGTATGAGTTGTAAGTCGCTCTGGATAAGGTAACTAGTAAGAAGGTTTTCTCTGGTTTCAGTATCAGTCGGTCCTGATGAGAGTTCAAAACGTCCCAGTGAGGCGGCTACCAAATCACAGGTCAGCGCAGTGGCTCTGAAGAACTTGTCGGAGCAATTTGACAGGAGTTTTCTTGAGCTGTTAGTAGGCAGCGTCTGCGATCTTTCTGAAGACGAATTATCCTTGGAGTTTATTCCAGACTTACGCACAGCTGTGGTGACCTTTAATAACCCAAATAGTAAGTCCTTAACATGCAAAGTGAGAATGTCTTTGGAAGTACTTTGGAAGAAGAAGACAGAGTTATGTTTCTATTGTCTTATATTCTGCAGGTGCAGAGAAGTTTCTCATAGAGATCAGGAAAAAAAAGAAGTTCCAGGAATATGGCATTACAGCGCAGGCTCTGGAAGAAAGCAAGTGTGTTAAGGTGGAAAATCTTCCAGATCAGTGTCTTGGTGATTGGTTAGAACTGTACTTTGAACGCTGGGGCGGAGACGTAGAGACTGTCACCATGATCCCAGATGAACAAGCTGCTGTTATCACCTTTAAGGAGCATAATGGTAAAGTGTCTGTTTTTACTATTAGAACAAATTTAAAGATGAATATCTAAGAAATGGCAACATTAATATAGAATATCCTATTCTATAATGCCCTATTTTTTCAGCTGTTCAGAAAATGCTGGGGAAACAGCATCATATTCACAACAGTCCAGTCAGTGTGTACCCATATTTTGACTCTCTGGGTACAGCCTTGTACGGCAAAGACAGACCAACATTTAAACTGCCGCCATCTTTCACAGTGAAGATCCATGTTTCCCTCAGAGAATTTCTTCATAAGAAGGGAAAAGTCCAGTTTGTCTGTAATCAGATGGACTCACATTTCTGCCAGGTGAACATGGACAAAGCTGAAGTCTTGCTCAGCCCTCTTCCTTCCCTGCTGAGACAAAAAGGTATAACCCAAAAGCAGATAGATGGCTGGAAGCAGAACACCACAGATGCCTTTAAATCCGTTCTGTCCAACTTTGCCGTGTTTGAGTACTCAACGACGCCCTCTTTGTGGTCTGAAGTGGAGAAAGACATCCGGTCCACAGTAAAAGACAAAGCTGTCCTGGACATGGACGCCTCAACAGGGCAGCTGGCCCTAGCAGGAATGGCTCAGGACATTGAAATTCTACGACCTGTGTTGATGAAACTTTTAAAGAAACCATCAACACAGTTGGAAAGAGACAATGGCAGAACCTCAGGCAGCATGACTGCAACTCCTGGCGTGTTCTATTTGCTTCAGCAGGAGGGTTTAGAAAAAGTTGCTTTAGCAAAGTATCCACAGCTGGAGCTCATCTACAAGAAAGACACAAGTCAGGTGAACATGGTTGGACTTCACATTGAAATTATTGACGTCAAGAATTGGATTCTGGAGAAGCAATTCAACATGAAAAATAAGAATATAAAGATGGACCCTTCATTGTTGGAGTTCTTGCAAACAGCGGACTGGGAGGAGATGTCAGAAGATCTGTTCATATCCAGGAATATAAGGGCAGTCTGCAGGTTTAAACATGGTGACATGGTTTTGACTGGAATTAATGACAAAGCGCTGACTGAGGCCGAACAGGAACTTGAAATGAAGCTGACGTTCAAGAATCTGTCTCTAGAAGATGTTGAAGTTCTTGAAAAGCCAGAATGGAAAATTCTCACTGACCAGCTCTGTGACATGTACAATTCTTCCAGAAAGAAAACAGTGCTTATAAAGTTCCCTAGAAGCAGAGATAAGGTCATTGTTTGTGGCTACAGGGAACCAGTCCTGAATGTCAGCAGAAGTCTAGAGGACTTAATTATTAAACGCTCCAGGATTGATGAGGCGATTCGTGTCAGGTCTTTTGCCATGTTAAAATTCATAAAAGAGAAGAAGACACAGGATTGGCAGAAATGTGTAGAAATGAATGAGGTGAAAATCAATTTTGACCCCAAAAGGCCCCTGATTCGAGTATCTGGGGAGCGAATCCATGTTCAGCCAGCTCTGGAATTTTTGAAGACTATGGCCAAAACTCTTTGCACAGACAAGATGACCATTGAAAAAGCAGGGGCTAAGAAGTACTTCCAGGAACAGGGAGCCATGGTCATGGCAGTGATAAAGGATCACAGATTTGTGGTCGTGCTTGACGACGGTTCTATGGAAGATGAGGGTGAGGATGATTTTGATAGCGAGAGTAGAGGGACAGGTTTCGGCCAGTGTTCCTGTGAGGTTCAGACCCCTGGTGGCGTCACCATTTCTGTCAGAATTGCTGATATCTGCAAGATGAAAGTCGACGCTGTAGTTAATGCTGCCAACGAGGACCTGAAGCACATTGGTGGTTTAGCACTAGCACTCTTAAAAGCTGCAGGTCCATCTTTACAGGAATGCAGCGACATATTTATCAAAGCAAATGGGAAACTACAAGCAGGACAGGCTATCATTACAGAGTCAGGTCGACTGCCGTGCAAATACGTAGTGCACGCTGTAGGACCTCGCTTTTCCAGTTATGACAAGTCTACGTCTGTGAAGATCCTGAGACAGGCAGTGAGAGAAAGTCTGGACCAGGCTGCTTCGTACAACTGTGCCTCCATTGCAGTTCCAGCCATCAGCTCAGGGATATTTGGCTTTCCTCTTGATCTTTGCACAGAGACAATCGCCAGGGTACTGCGGGAATACACCCAGAGCCACGGAGGTGGCACGAACAGACTGAGAGAGATCCATCTGGTGGATTACAAACTCAAGACTGTGAATGCCATGGCTCAGGCTGTTAGAAAGGAGTTTGCTGATTTCAACCCACAAATGGCCATTCCACAACAAATGGGATCTCATGGCTACGGTAACCGTGAGGGTGTTCACACAGATGAAAGTTATTATGATCGTGGACAACATGGCGCTCAAGAAAAACGGCCAGGAAATGAAGATCCGCAAATGTACAGGGTGACTGAACCACAGAGACCGAACTCGTACTCAAGATCTAGAACACAACGCGAAGATTTGCATGGACCAAAGTTACTTCGAGCTCAGTTCACGCAAGAGGGGCTGAAAATCATTCTTCGGGAAGGGAATATAAAGGATGCTGTTGTAAGTCACTATTTGTTTCTTCATTGGCTGAGAATGCAGTTGCTATGGATTTAAACAGTTCTCCTGTCTATTTGTCTTACAGTCTGATGTGATTATTAACACTGTCTCAGAGGACCTGGATCTAAGCCAGGGGGCTGTCTCTAAATCACTTCTACAGGCTGCCGGTACTGAAATGCAGTTGGAAGCTTATGCTAAACGTTCTTCCAAACTACGTTGCGGTGAGATGGTGGTTACTGATGGCTACAAACTCAATTGTCAAAGGGTCATTCATGTGCTTTGTCCAATTTGGAAACATGGAGCTGGCTCAGAAATTGAGGTAAAATTTTGTAAACACTTTATCCCATATACAGTACGAACACCCTGTCATTGTTTTATTAGAAAATGTATTGTGTGTTTTCCATATTTGTACAGATGCTCAAAAGACTCATTCACGAGTGTCTTAAAAAAGCCGAGCAATGGAAAATGGCTTCAATATCCTTCCCAGCCATTGGCACAGGGCACCTTGGTTTTCCAAAAGACCTTGTCTCCAGTGTCCTACTAAAAGAGGTTTATGCCTTCAGTGCCAGTGGCCAACCGCAGTACCTTAATGAGGTCACAGTGTTTGTGCATCCTTCAGACAGTCAGAATGCACAGGTATTGCAGAATTAATGATGCATTAAAAATTCCAAAATGTCTTCAGACACAGGCAGTTTTTAATGCTTCTGCCTTGCATTGTAATGTTTTCGTCAATTAGTGCTTCATCAAGAACTTCCAAAGTATTGGTCATGGTCATATCACAAGAGGAGCACATGCTTTTCAGCAAAGGAAGGCTAATGACGTGTCACCTGCTTCTTCTTACCAGTCCTCTGGTGAGATTCTCTTTAAGTAAATTAATTGTTATTAAAAAATGACTTTGTTGTGCAAGGTGGCACAGAATGCAGGGACACACCGCTTGGACACAGTGTTTGGCCTGTTCTCGCAAAAATGCCCTGGTTTGAGTGAGTGTAAATTGTGTGATTGTGTCTTGACCCGTGGTCAAACTGTCTGCGTTCTTTTCCTGCTCTGTGCTGGGCGTTTTTGGGACAGACTCAAGGTTAATGACAAAGATAAAGTCTTGAAACAGCATGAAACATGCCGTATGAAACGTGTTATGATTCATTATCAGGGCTCCTTGGAGTGGTTTCCACGCCAACTCTTGGAGTGCACCAAATGCAGATCGGGTATCTGAGCCTAGAGGTGTCCTCGGGTGACATCACAAAAGAGCGTTGTGACGCAATTGTTAATTCCTCCAATCAGACCTTCAGTTTGAAAACAGGTAGGTGGAAAGTAATGGATAATGCTGGCACCACTACTGAACGTTCTATAGAGACAATACATAAACAGAACATTTAGCATTTATTAGAGATCGGACTCTACATTCTCCTAGGAGTGTCCAAGGCTATTTTAAATGCGGCTGGCCCCTCAGTGGAAAGTGAATGTGCAAAGATTGGTGAGTCAACCACTTTCATCTGAATTTGCATTATGATTTCGGATGTGCCTGTCTAATTGTTTTGTGTGATGCTTTTTGTAGCAGCATCACCACTGCGACAAAAGGAGATCATAACCTCAGCAGGACGGCTCCCCAGCAAACACATAATCCACATCATGGGACGAAACAGTCCTGGGGGAATCAAGGATACCGTTTACTCTGTGTTGAGGCTGTGTGAAGAAAAGAAGTTCTCTTCCGTCGCCTTTCCGGCTCTCGGCACAGGTACAAGTATTCCTAAGGAAGGTTTCTTAAAGGCCTGTTACTAGATGCTAAAAGTACCCATGTCTCTTTCTCAGGCCAAGGTTGAGTAGTTCCCTCTGAGGTTGCAGATGCAATGATCGATGCTGTAATCGACTTTGCGAAAAATAGAAAGGGGGGTAATACAAAAAGTGTAAAGTTCTTGATATTCCAGACATCCATGGTGCCTGACTTCCACCAGAGCATGCTAAAGAAGCAGATGGAAGGTGCTGAAGAGCAGTCTAATGGTGTAGCGAGTTTCTTTAAAGGTGGGTAAATGTTTTTGGGAAATGAAACATTTAAATTAGGTCTCCAACATAGTGAAACTCTCCCAGTTCGATGAATGTTGGAGAGAATTACAAGTCAATTACAAGACAGTTCTAATAACATCACAGTCACTTGAGGCTGGAAATTCGAGACTAAACTTTAAATCAATATCAAATCAATCAAATAATTACATGTCTTGTTCTTCTTTAATTCTGGATCAGGAATTGGAATGAAAATGGGCATTTTGGGCAGCAGCACAGAGCCCTCTGCAAAAGACTTTGTGATAGTGAGAGAGGAGATCGAGCCTGTTGTGTTTCACCTGTGTGGGGAGACCGAGCAGGACCTGAAGGAAGCAAGGGAGTTTATCAACACCATCATTGTAAAGGAGTACATGAGTATCAGTATCCAGGTCTCAGCCATTATCCATTTCAGTGCGGAGGAGTCTGCCGTTCTACGTGATCTGCAGAGGGAGCATACGGTCAGCATCTACCTTTCAAAGCAGGGCCCGGAGCCAGAGATCACCCTTGAAGGATTGACTAGAGATGTGGTAAAGGCTAAGAGGCGCATCCATGACATGCTTCAGAAAATAGAGAAGAAAAATCAGCATCAACGTGAAGCCTTTAAACTGAGCAATGAGACTGAATGGCAGTATCGGGATCGCAGAGGTAATTTTGTGGCATGTGATCATTAGGATAACTACGACCTGGAGAACGCTTTAATGCCTAGGCGGCGTCGGGTAGCGATCACCGTCAATAACGAGCAGCATGATGCTGATCTGCTTGTTGAATTGGATATTCAGAACAACGTAAAGATTAAATTGAGGACTGAACTGAAAAATAAGACATAAGACGAACAGTTCTGTGTGCTTTTTAAACCAATGAATAACTACTATCTGTGCACAGATTACCTCTTATGCTCATTTGTTGTTGTTTTTTTCCCCAGACCAATCCTCTCAACCTCCCCCCAGTCACTGGGAGGACATGAAGGGAAAATTATTTTTGAGGGTCCCACTTCAAACAAGCTCAGGAGAATATGCAGATGTGGAGAATAAATTCGCAAACACAAGACTGGGATCAAAAATCAGTAAAGTAAGAAAAAAAGAGATTATGCCATATACACCGGCGCTAGTCCCATGTACCACACTGAATGTGTCAGAGAAATTATGGGATATAATGCCATTAATAACTACATGCAGCTGCAACAGGAAGTGTCAGGCCTACTTAGATGAGGAGCTCTTTTGTTATCATACTCAGTGCTATATTTTTAAAAATCTGCATGGAATTTTGACTTCCCATGTGGCTGTTTTAGCCTTAAACAAGATTCCATGACAGCTTTATCCCTTTAAGCGGATTTCAACGGCTTGGCGGGTAGAAGCGTCACCTCACAGCAAAGTCCTGGGTTTGACCCCATGTGGAGTGACCTGGGTCTGGGTGGAGTTGCCATGTCGTCACTGTCCATGTGGGTTTTACTCTGGGTGCTCGAGTTTCCCACAATCCAAAGACATGCTTTAGGTTAATTGATTTGTCTTAATTGACCTAACCGGAATGTATATATGTGATTAGTCCCAATGTAAATGTCGATAGTGATGTCAAATAAATCCAAATAAAACTGACAAAGCAGCGTATTTTGGATTGTTCAAGTTACTATGAAGTACTTCCTGTCCTGAAGTGTACTATTTGCAAATGTGCTTAATCCTTATCTAGATACAATCCTGATTTTGAATGCAAGAACCTTTGTGGGCATATTTGGATTAAAATTGAATTCCAAATATTGTGTTCTTTTTAGATTGAGAGAATCCAGAATGACACTCTGTGGAAGAAATACATGAAACAGAAGGCTCTCCTGGACAAGAAGAACAAGCTCACAAATAATGAGAGGAGGCTTTTTTATGGAACCATCTCTGCAAATATTGAAAAAATCAACAGTCTGGGTTTTGATTGCAGCTTTGCTGAGACCCATGGTAAGAGTTATTTCTAAGTTTGTTTGTATAAGTGGCTACTTAAGTATCTATGGTTTTGCTGCTTGGTGAGGAGTCTCTGAATCCAAATGATAGTTAGGCCAGCTATTAAGTTATTATAAACATCCGAATATTTTATAATATTTATAATATGTGGGAGCTGGGAGAATGATGAGAAAATGTCTTAACCCAAGACCATAACCGTAGGCTGAAATTGCTTAAAAACACTTATCTACTTGTTTTCCTATTTATTTTTTCTCTGTAGGCCTATATGGGAATGGTGTGTATTTTGATGTCTATCCATCCTACTCCCAAACCCAAAGTTATGCCAAGCCAGATCAAATGTATAAGCAAATGTATTTCGCTCGAGTGCTGGTTGGTGATTTTACCACAGGCAAACCTGGTCTTCTTAACCCTTCCAGTCAAAGCTTCACAGCAGGGAACCAGTACGACAGCTTGACTGATAACCAACAAAACCCGACTATGTTTGTGATCTTTCATGACCTTCGTGCTTATCCAGAATATTTAATCACATTCAAGTAAAATATTACATTAACTTTACCTGTGCACAAGCTTATATGAGGTATGTCACCTGATCATGGTCTCACAGTGGGGCTCTGGAGTAATCAAACAAGGGGTCAGATGTGCTGCTAGAAGGTTCTGATGAAGAACCTCAATATTATATTGACGTGTATCATTTTGCGCTAAACACCTGGTTTAACTATGTAATGTTAATCATTAATATAAAATGGGCTGGTACGTTCTTTGATTTCCTGCATAAGTGAATGAAAATAAATGGCATATTGAAGATATACTTGTTTACATTTAATAAACACTGACAAACAGACGTTTTTCATTATTCATACACATCAAGAATCAATGTCTGCCTCAAAACAAATTGAGCAGTCTCACTCACGATTTTAGATTTTAAAAACCTCTGACTCGTACGATATGTTAATT
>JAYJMA010096872.1:0-21897 GCA_036873895.1 Parotocinclus cabessadecuia
TTAGTTCTAAAGGTTTTGAAATCAATAAAATGACAACAGTGCCCAAATTTATGCACCTGCCTAATTTTGTTTAACCAGTTATTGCACACTTTCTGTAAATTATATAAACTTCATTTCACTTCTCAAATATCACTGTTTGTCTCCTATATGATATATTTAACAGATTTTTTTATCCAAGCAATCAATGATTTATAAAGGTAAATCAGGAAAATTAACAGGGCTGCCCAAACTTTGACACCCCACTGTACATGCTTTGAAGGGGTGGATACAGGGTTTGAAGGGTTGGATATGGGCTCATAATACTGATGCAGTATATGGACTTTAAATAGGTGGATAGGTTGTTAAATGGGTATACAGTGGACTGAAAAAGGCTTTGAATGTATTAAAAAATTGGCTTCAAGTAGATGGATAGAGACTTTGTATGGGAATACTGTACTGGATTGGACAAATGGTCTTTGGTTGGGGATTTGATTTAAGTCTGTGCTGAATAATGCTTAGAAAGCCTTGGACTTTTCAACATTTCAACTACTTCTGTTCAGCATCGGTATGGATTTGAAATGAGAATCTGTTCCAAAAAAAGTTCTCATAACTTGCTATATCTAAATTCTGAAGTGTGGCAGCATTCACAATAAAGGCTTTTTACAGGACTTAATGTTGCATTGAGTGTGAGTGTAGCTGGATTTTATGGACTTTTTTTTTAACCTTTTAAAATAGTTTGTTCATCTGTAGTGAATATGCTGATTCTCTTTCACAGTGAGAACGTCTCTGACAAAGTCCAAATATAAATCATGTCTGCCATTACAAAACACATTATAAGGAAACCGCCTAATGCTGCATAATTCACAGAACAGTGGAGTTACTGAAGAGAGTACATTGTAGTAGTGTTGCAGTGTCAAGTTTGAGAGTAGTTTGGCCATTTATGTGTTGGGTGTTTTGGTCCATTAAGTTTTTAGAAAACTTCGCATTTGATTAATGGACATTATTTTGAGAGAAACTCCCACAGATATGAGAGAACATGAGTCAACCCTAAATATCTAGAGCTTACCATGTGCTCTTTTGTTGTGGCGTTTTGTTGTGTATTCAGATTGTGTATTGATTTAATGTTTGGGCTCACTGGTGTATTTATAGGGTGCACAGACGGTTCAGCAATCTAATATGCTAGCCCAGCATCAGGGGTACTGATGCCTTCCAGCCAGGTGCCATGTGCAGACATGATTGGCTGTCTGAAGAAAAGAAGGTTGGTTATAGATCATCACACAGTGCAATGGTAACTAATACCCAGACCTTTAATATACTGGCGTCCCGTTTGACACTTTTGTCCTTCCTGAGTACTCCCGATATAGGTGCGGTGCTGCCGGCCTTGACCAAAAAAAAGATTGGAGGAGTTAAAATCTATATTTATGTATCCAGCTTTGTCATTTTGAAAACATGCATTAGGGCAGGCATGATTCTGTTTTAGTGTTTAAAAATCATACTCTTCACATAATGTTGGACTATCAATCCCACACTTGCAAACTAAGAACATCTGACTTTTTGGTTAGGGAGAACACTGGGGCTAGTGTTAAAATATCCAGTGAGTGGCATTTCTTTAGGTAAAAATGCCTCATTGATGGTAGACGTTTGAGAAATGTGCATCAAGGATCAGTGTATCAGACAAATTTGCGGCAGCTGTGTGATGCTATAGTGTCAATATGGTGCAAAAGCTCTGAGGAATGTTTATATTACGTTCCTGAATCTTACACTATTATACAGCAGTCTACATTGCGCCAGTGTTAACCTGATCTTTTACTTAATCAACACGCACAGATGTTTTTACATTAGAAGAACATTCCCATTGTAATTATCCAAATATCTGTTCCAACTGGTGACCATTTGTGCATGGCTCACCCTAAATTTACAGCAGATTCGATGAGGCTCGATAACGCTTGAAGTCTGAAGAATTGTTCCTGGCTTCATTTGTGTTTTCCTATGATTACTGGGTTAAAATAATGCAGATGTCTTTATTGTTTGTTTAGTGCATAAATGAGTGTTATGTAGCTGAAGTTTGAACCAAGCCATTATTACACAATAGGTCTGGACGGTGGACCAGTACGACAGAAGGCAGCAATAGAAATGCATCGCAGTCTAAATCTAACCAAAAGCATGCATACCAAACCAAACCAAAGTGGGGAGTTTATTCCATAAAATATGGAGGGGGGTCAGTGCTATGACTTTTTTAATTCTAGGAACTAATAATAATAATAATAATAATAATAATAATAATAATAATGAACATATATTTCAAAACTAAGGATCTCCCTGTAAGAGTCATGCTCTGCCACTGCTGTGGCCTGATAAAAATCAACAGCCTAGCAGTTTGGAACACATTCATTAGGGATTGATTATCTTACTACACAAATGAGTCCAGAAAATGATCTCTGCCATATTGAATTAGTGTGAAGTGAGAATTTCCCAGTCTCCTCAGTCTTTTTCCTCACACAGACATGGTGATGACAAATGAACTTTAAATGTCACTTTGACTGTGCCCACTTCTATAACGACCGACCACTCAAACTTATGACTGCTCTGCTAATTAGATTCTGTGCTTTAGTGTGGTTAGCAACACAGTTAATAAGCCTGGTGTGGCATCAGAGCGGAAAACCTGTATTGTGTTATTGATGTGAGTTTGTCTCTTTGCACAGTGATGCTTACTCGGTAACTGAAGGCAAAAATGATGGCCTGTTTCCATGGCAACTGCAGTACATCTTTTATATCATGTAGCCTTTTTTTTACTTGAATTGGCAATTAAGGCCAGGGTGAATCTTTTCTTGTCAAGATAAATTGCTACAGGTTCTTTCTTGTAAAGCATCAGAAAAGTTGTTTTCGTTGGAAAATATGATTTCAGTAAGCTACATGGTTTAATGTGAAGAAAAACATTTAATCTATATGTTAATGGAGTCAAGTGTAGAGAGATAAATGCTCCAAAGCTTACACAAAGCCCTGACAAGAATGAAGCTCATCTGATAATGGGCGGTATAGAGATATGCCACATGGTGACAAGCACAATGTTATTTAGCCTTGTGAACATATCAGAAAAATGAAAAGCAATAATAAGTAACAGTTTCTCTCTCTTTGTATTTGTACTTCTGAGGCCTTACATGATGCTGGTGGCTTTGGTGAGGCCTCGCCTGGAACTGTCTGCTTTCCACATACGTCTGACCAATTTATATTATGTTCAGCCAAACTAGGGAGAAAGATGGGTTCCTAATTTGAGCCTGGTTCCTCTCAAGATTCCACCTCTAAGCATCTCACGGAGGCCACTGTTAACTATGGCCAAATTTGAAGTCTAAACTTTACTTAAGTAATTAATAGGTAATATTATAGATCTAATGCTTATTATTTTAAATTAGTACCTTAGGGATGCTAAATCATTGTCACCCAAACCTGTTTTTAAACCTTTGGTTAAAACTTTGATCCTAGAGTAATATCTAATCATAGACTACGTTTGTCTCAACCTTTCCAATATTTGAGAAAAATCCATATACTCTCCCTTCAACCTAGTTTGTGACTCCTTAATGACCATTCTCAGCTCCAGTTTAATGACATTATCAGCTGGTTTGACTGCAGCAAAAAAAAATGACAGCATAGCCCTGGATGCGCCCTCATATATTGCATAAGAGAAAATGGCTATTTTTGTTTTCATGAGAAAGATATGGTGGAGCTTTCTACTGCCAGAATATATAAGGCTCCGAACATTACAGTTTGGGAAAACTAGCCTTAAGCATAAAGGAATTAATCTCAAATTCATGAATGAAATATTATTTATTTGCTCTCTTCATTTTATTAATAAGCTTTTTATACTTTTATGAAGTTCATATATGGTCAGGTTTTTCTTTTTAAGGACATGTATGTAAACCTTTATGATTTATGTTAACTTAATTGTTTTGTAATATATTTATTGGTTTTACTTTTATTATACCAGTTGAATGTTTGATAGTTCCAATCAGTTCTGATTTATTTGTTAGTTTGTTTCTTTATTTGCTAAAAAAGCAAATGCAACATAGCAGCAGTTATTATATTTTTGCATTTGGGTCGCTATTTGAGTCATGGTCCTCTGATGGTTTGTTTCGTTTGAGGAGTTTTTCCATTTCCACTGTCACACTATGCTTTTGAGCTTCGTGAATTGTTTTTTGTAAATCTGAGTTTGTAACTCTGTGTGTGTGTGTGTGTGTGTGTGTGTGTGTGTGTGTGTATGCATGTGTATGGGCTAGAATTAATTTTATTTTGTTGAATACAAAGTTTCAGTTTTGTATGAATTAGAATTTATAGTTCGTTCCAGTGGAGTTTGGGAAAAAAGATGTTTGTGTGTAAAATATTACACCAATGATGTAGCTACAAATGAATCTATAAAGTACAAACACTAAATAAAGAAAAGTTTCTCACTGGAAGCTCGTACCTCTAACAGAGCATAACCTATCCGAGACACTAGTCCATCACAGGGCTTATAAGGTTATCTGTTGCAGACTGTGATCAAAGACTCCTCTTTGACACAAAGAAACCGCGCCTGTATGAGACGCCCAACTTCGAAAGAACTTATTATAGCAGGATGAGAAACATTTGTTTATTATCACTTAGCTGGTTGCTATGCAGCATGTATGAGTAAAATATCCATGTTTATTGGACGGTTATGATATTTTTATTGAGATTAACCTATAGAGGTGGCTGTAGTCTGACTTTTGTTGGACACTACAATAGTTTCAAATCCGTTGTACTTGATTAGGTACAAGTCCAATGTAGTGAAGTGTGAAATTCTCTTACCCTGGCCTTCTCCGTAACAGAGAATGCAATTACAACCTCAGATCTGCCTTCATGAACATGAGAGCTCTTCCACATGGCACTCGGGGTGAGCTTGTCCTTCCCGAGTGCCTCTCAGAAGGCTATTTAATTATCTCTTGTCACCGTGTCCACGATGAGACCTATTCAGACCCATAGTACAGGACCACCACGGTACAGGCACATCCCTAACAGCGCCAGGAGAGCGCCAGGGTAATCCATGCCCATTACAGCACAGAAGAGCATGCAGGGATAAACAGAGCTAAAAATAAACTGTCTGCAGGTGCAAAGAGGAGAGTTTATGATGTCTCTGTAGGAAAATACTTTCAGCAGATGGTTCGTACCGCTCCATTGTTTGGAGATAATAGAAGCTATCGTGGAGTGTAATTAAAATTACATTAATTCAGTAACTGAAATTGCAAAGGAGGACCTACTGAAGGTGAAAGAATAACAAAGAAAATAAGCACTATCAAATGAAAGAAAAATAGCACAAACAAATCATTCTTAAATGAGTCACTAAGGTCTCCTTCAAAATGGAAGCGTTTAGTTTAGTCAGTGGGTGTGTTTATATGCTTAATAATTTGATCATAGGCGGATTTCTGCAGTTATCTGATTATTCAAGTAGCCGTGTGTGCAGCATACTCCGATCTAGAAATCAGATTAAGAAATCAGAAAAAGAGAGCTGGAAAAACAGTAATCTGATTACTTTCAATCCCATGATTTGGTTGCCATGTGCTCCTATTCTAAAGACTTGTTTTATTTGTCCTCTTTTTCCACTGACTTCTTCTCGCGATATTTGGCAACCAAATGGATATTGACCTCTTTGTGGAGACTCAAATTCTGTACTTACTCGAAAATGAAGCATTTAATTATTTATTATTAGTTTGAAGTTTATTGTCAAACCTTTTTGTGAGATGATTGGCTCATTGTCAATTAGAAATCTGATTACTGCCCAAGTCATTTAAATCTGCTGCTTTCCAATTATCTGATTACTCAAATTCATGTTTACACTTTGATTGGATTACTGACAACATCTGATGTTCTGCAGATATCAGATTATTACCTACATGTAAATGCACTTGATTATTTGGTCATGGACCAGATTTGGACTAAATGTTGTTACTTGATTGATGTGGTTAGAGACTTTTGTTGTTGTTTTTTTTTTTTTACTTATATGGACCAAACTACAAATGGTGATTAATTGTAAGTGTCCTATTACTGGCAACAACCTGTTCTACTGAAATGAAATTCAATCCTTAAGTGTAATCAAAGAATCTTTAAATAATCTAGTTTACCTGAATTTATTAAAATAACTCGAGTCGTTCACAATATTATCTGTAAAGCAAAATTGTAGCAAAGTGAATAAGGCTTTGTAATAATGAAAGGTTGTCATTTTAAGTTCTTGTTCTGCCACTGTGGGACAGTTTAGCAAGAATCTTAATCCTCATTTAAGTGTTCACTGATTTCTGAATAGACTCAAGTGTGCAAGTCCGTAAGCGTTTAAGGTCCTGTACTACTCAAGAAATCTTGTGAGTTTAAATCCTTGCTCTACTACTGTTGAGCCCTTAACACTCAACTGCTCAGGTTAAGGCATTAATTAATTAAATATATTTGTGGTAGTCTTACAACTGCACTAAGAAGATCTCTAAGGTTAGCTCTCTAACTGTTCAGACAGATGTCAGATATAGGCAACATTAAAAAGTGTGAACAGCCTAAAATATTCTGATTTGCCTTCTACAGCCTTGTGTAAGAGCAAAATAGAGCTCACAATCTTTTGATTACATTTACATTTACAGTATTTAGCAGACACCCTTATCCAGAACAACTTACAATTCATACAGTCTTACCTCTTGCTCAAGGACCCAACTGTGGCAGCTTGGCAGAGGTGGGATTTGAACCCTGGTCCAGAGTCCAGTACCTTAACCGCTAGGCTACCACAGTCACAGTGATTAGTAACCTTAACTAGCATGAATCACCTTCACAAATACTCAGGAATGCAAATGAATGTCCAGTCAGTGATTACATTCTGGTATAAAAGCTATTAAATAAAGTTTAGATGAATACAGGAAAGTTGACCAAGCATTACTTTCTGAAGCTGTCCATTTTCAGACAGTCTTGATGTACACGTCTGAGAGGCTGCCAAGCTCTGACAAAAGAACACCATGAAGATAGACATGTGGTGTGAGAGCAAACAGGTCAGACCAAGCTCTGGACTGTCAGTTTGTTAAACATATCTTGCTGACAGGGTGAATTTCCATTCGGATAGATAAATACAAACATCTTCCTCCCAGAAGCTTCTCAGATCCCTTACTAAGCACAGCCTCAGGCAGCAGCCTAATCCAAGTTTTCTTCTCGAAAACTAGGACACACTTCTAGCTATGGTGTTTAGTTATGAACACTGAATTAAGACGGCTTTGGAGAGAACTTTAGGTTACCCAGACTGTAAGGTTTAACTGGAAACGAAAAAGTTGTATTATTACAAGCATTGTTTATGTGTTAAATGAAGCTGAATAAAATTAATTAGTTTACTATAGTTTACTATAGCAACCACAGACCAACTCCCGAGAAAGGAGAAAACAGCAAACTTTTATCTTACAAAAACGTAAAAAATCTTAGTAAGGAGGCATTCGAGGGTCGACCCGGTTGCTAGGTATGATCTCACAGTCATTCTCTCGCTCTCTCTCTCTCAAACAAAAACACACTCTTAATTAGGAAAATACTCTATAGGCTATTATAAGTCTTTGAAATGTCTATTTTAGCATATTTTATACAGATGCTTATTAGCCTTATATTACAGAGTGTGTTTTGGCACTCTTGGGTGACCATACACCCTACTGAACAGTCAATATGGGGGCACTCTCATCCAGTTTAACCTGCTTTTGTCCACCCCCATAAATATATAATTTGCTAATCAATCACCATAATCAAGTTTGCATTTTATTTGTGTAATCAAACAACTTTCTTTGACTTTCTATTTTCTTTTCTCATGATCTTGTTTAATGAAATAATATCAAATGCTTGTTTTATAATCGCAGCCCATATTTATCTATATAATATCAGCCCATTTTTGTGACCAGTATATTAACAGTGTAATTACTATGCTGGCAAATTTGATGAGCAAAAGGAAGTCATAAGCCTCCTTCTACTAATAACAGTCTTTCACCATAGGAGCTTTTTTTTTAACAGGTTAAGATGCTTTATTAATTGTTTCATCTTTACTGGGATCTACTCTAAATGTTAAACAAGATGTGCAATGTGACTTTTAGTGACCAGCAAAAAAGTCGTATGTCTTACATCACTTCACCATCACTTTAGTGTTCTTATAGGCAATATGAATGCAAACACAGAAAGGCCCTGTAACTAACATAGTTCATCTGTGGAGGATAGTTCCCAGCAAATTAGTCACTAGACTGCTGCAAAAATGCCTAATGTTGAAAAACTGATATTAAGGAAGGGTTGAGAGCAGGTTCTTCTAATGTACTTTATGTGTGCGTAACATTCAGGGTTGTGCCCAGTAACAGGGTTCATATACTTTTTTCTTGTGTGTTCCTGAGCAACTTGTAACAGATACAGTGTTATAATCCAAGCGATTGTGGGTTAACGGGTTTGCACCAGTGTCAGCCTGGCAGAGTCTAGATTTTGAACTCTTGTTTTTTCCTATAAATCTTAAGGGATTATTTTCCATTACTCAGGGATATTACTTAAGTATGTTGCATAAAACCGCTCAGACATTTTACTTAACTGAGGGAAAATACTGCAATGAGGGATTTACTGCAATGAATGAGGTTGCTGAAAATTCTGCTTTTATAATGTCCTGCTTCTAACTTTTTTAATTTAGGTATCGGCAAATGGCATCTGGTGAGCAACCTATGGCAAATGCCAATTTGTTAGGTACACCTAGCTTAGGTAAATACACTCATAGGCCACTTTAAGAGGTAGACATCCTGATGCAAGACCATGTTGCTATGCAAAAAGGAGTCACTTGTTTTAATCTTAGAACTATACTGCTCACAAAAAATATCAAAATGAAATATCCCATAAAAAATATCCCCTAGTTTTTGTAAGCAGTGTATTTCAGCTTCATCTATTTTCATTAAACTTAATTATTCCGCTTGTACAATGCAATTTTACACGCATTATTAGATTAGCTGTGATGTATTCGATGGTCTGCTTTATAATGGGAACCAGAAAACACTGGTGAAGGCCAGAATTAGTGCTGCTGATCCCTTTATGATCAGGCTCATCCCTGTTCATTTTGATCTCATTATATCCGTTCCAACCAAGCCCAGCTCTTTCATGTTTTGACAGTGCTCTGCGTGGCTCTGGCCCACCCGAATACTGGAGTGTCTGCTCCTGGGACTTGAACATGGAGGGGCAAGCAGATTCAGGTCCCTGAAGCAGGTGTTCTGTTGGCAGATACATGCCGTCTCAGCACAGGAGGCAATTAGCCATACAAGACAACAATCAGGGGTGTCAGCGGTGGCTCAGGAGGTGGGGAGCTAAACCTGCCATCGAGAATAAGACTGCGATTGGGAGATGAAGGTACAAGAGGCAAGGGAATTAAATGAATTGTTAATTAATCTAAATACAATCCACAAGTGGAAGAAATGCTACATGACTTCTATTCTCAATCGTTTATTACTTGCTGTATGTATTTATAGTATGCAGAATCTTTGAGCAAATTAAACCTCACCCAAACTGTCACTCAAAGAACACCTCAGAAGCTTTCCAATGGATTTTGGAACATAACTGTGTGGTTGGATACTGATGATTGACAAGCAGAGTCATATAATGCCCCCCACCCCATCACCCTTCTGAAATACTGGTTTCCTGGCTGCTACCAAAAAGACAATCCCTGATCATCTCAGATTCAATGGGACATCCCATTGAAGCTGCTTCAGATGTGCAGTCAACGCGGAATAAGTTTTCCATATTCACAATCAAACTCAAAAGCCGATGAAGTAATTGCCACAGGAAATGTTGCACAAGCACCACACATATATATACAACACCACACTACATTAGCTAAGAAAAATCATCATAATCCCAGCTTGCCATCTCTGACAATCAGCCATAAGTGAACTACTGTTATTTTCCCCTTACCTTGATTTTTAATAAAGTTTTCTCCTTAAATGTTAGTTAAATGTAAGTGTCTCATTCTAATGTAAGCAGTATTTGCTCTATATGTCCTATTTGAAGGCCACCTGAATCTGGGCAGCCTAATGGACCAGTGTGCACAGATATGAACCAGTTTGCAGAAAGCAGCAAGTTTGCATTTTGCTGTCTCTGTGTGGGTTTTCTCTGCTAACTCTGGTTTATTTCCAACATTCAAAACCATGTGTTAGGTCTCTGGCACTTCAAAGTCCCAGTGTGAGTGTGGTGCAGTGGCGCCTAGTACAATATTGTATCCCTCCTTTATTTCCCTGTAGCCTGAATTGGATTAAGTGTGCATAGAAAATGAGTGAAGTGTACATTTAGAGCAGACGCTCTTACATGTGACATACAGTTGAGCTGAGCAGTTACTGAGCAGTGACAGCTTAGTGGTATTAGTACTCATAACCCTTCTGATCCATCCTACAAGGTCATTTATTGCTCACAATTTAATCTTAACTAGACAAACGATGTAAAAGTTTTCCACAATTCTTTTGTCATTACGAAACCCACACAAAACCCATTTGTCAAATCACAGGCACCAATTATCCTGTGCACTTCTAACATACAGGCAGTCTGTTTTAACGTTCTCCACCTCTTATGGCATTACTTTAATTAGAAGCAAAGGAAACGACTGGAACATTGTGTCTGTATTTGAAGTGATGCTCAGAGATGTCGTTTTCTCCTCAGCTGATCTGAAAAATGTCCTCAGTGTGCATGCACTCTTTTGGAATAATCCATTTTTATGGATGTTTAAGCACAGTTCTTGTGACAGAATTAATAGCAGATTATTCAACAGCCAAAATATTGGTATTTTCGAGGAAATAAGAAATGCACTAAAAGGAGAACTGCACCGTACTTCATAGTCTTTACTGAAGCAAAATGTGTCATTTAATTGAATTTTAATTAATTATTGCTGAGGCAAATGAGTTTATGATAATAGTTTAAATAAACAGAAGCTAATTACTAATAAAAATGAATGATAACAATAGTGAAAATAAATATAGAGTATAAAATAAAACCATACAAAATGTGCTTATAGGCATTACTAGTCCAGTACACAGAGTCTCTCTAGGATCTTGTCTTTTCTGCAAGAATGTTATGGTGGCGTGCATCCTGTCAACAGAGGAAAGAGAAAGTTACTACTCTCTGATGTGGTCTGGGTAACGGAGCGCTAGAAAATGAATGGAATGACAGCTTTGGTGGAGCCGAAACGGTGGAAAATTATAGTGTGTGGGCTAAAAGAGGAGAACAGAGGTCAATGAGCTCTTTGTATATTCCAATCTACTGCCTAGTAGGGGTGTCTGCATAGTTTTAGCCCTGCTTAATGTGGCTAATCTCTACAGCTCCTTTCAAGATGTTCTCAATCAATTAATAAGGTGTTATGAGCCTTCCAAATGGGATTTGCGTTGCCATTAAGTAAGCGTCGGGAGCGACACCACTGACACTTCTGATTAACAAGGTGAAGCTTTTTAAAAGCATTATGGGTCTCAGATGACTTTTACTCTTTGAAGCCTGAAATGAATAGAGGCAGCGGGAGGCTCTTGCTCTTCAAACTCACGTAGGGCTCGTTTACACTTACCTGGTGCAGAACCCGCATCCTCAAACTGAACAACACTGGAAGGATTAAAGGATACAATTTGTATTTGCCAGGTGCCTGGTTTGTTTGTGCGGCCTGTTACTTTTAGTTACTCGGGAATTTGTAATTTCACCATCTTCCTCATGCATCATATTTCCAGTAGTTGATTAACAGCATAATAATGATTCATACTTTTGTGAACTGAAGGCAATTGACTATTGTTCATGTTTAAGACTATATTAATAAGGATGTACAGAACTTTGCAAAACTCTTAGGCCACCATTAGATACAGGTAGTATCACTACATAATACTTGTTTCCACTTTGTGAGTTTCAGCATATCTTTGCCTTTTCACCATGTTCACCTTCTAAATAAAAGTATTTTCTTGGCTGTTACCCTTCCAAAAAAGTATTCCTAATCAAGCTTTGTTGGACTGTTTTAGAGTCTGCTCGGCACCCTGTTAAAGCTGCCCTGATAGCTGACATTAAAACTGTCATGCAGCGTACAAAACAGCGGAGGCACACGCAGCGTTACGGAGATTGGTTTATTACAGGCGCAAAAACGGCACACAGAAATCGGAGTCCAGGGTCGAAATACCAAATAGACACAACTTACAGGATCCAAACAGGTCAGGCAACAGACGGAAACTAATAACAAAACTGAGAAAAGAATATTTATGGACAGTACACATTTGCTAAAACAATAGTCTGTCTAATCTAAGACTTTTATAAAGTACTGTATGCACATGCATTCAGCTTGAAAAGGTTGTTTGTAGAGCAAGAGAGCCAGATTATAAATGTCTAAGGAAGCAGATAGGTGAGAGCACACTATGTACGAAGAAGCTGAGCAGTGTGGCACCTTCATTGTTTGCATAACTTGATATCCTTGCCCCAGACATTTCCTGCTAAGGATGTTCCAGTCACATATCACTGGATGGAGACCATGGGACAGATTCTGAACCAAAAGTTACTTGATTCAAAGGCCTTGTTATTCAGTGATGAAACAAAGAGGAAAAGACAGAACCTTAATAGGGAGCTACCAGCCAATCTGAAATGACAATTAATGAGTTTTTGCAGAGTGGATATATTACAAACAAAAACACTACTTAGGCACTCTAGAACTAAAGTATGATGTATGATATTATGGGCACCCCTGGCCTGCTTGAGGTACCAGTACCACAGAGCTTTGCGATTTGAAAAAACTCTAAGACTCAGACTGATTGAAGCCTCTGCTTGGGCTGAATGCAGACAAAGAAACTGACATAAACCAGGATAGGATTCAGTAACAAGACTCATGAATACACCCTCTCTCTAACTCTCATCAGAATAAGATGTCTTAAATTTTTTGGAAGGTGATTGAAAAAGAAGATACTCTACACCAGAGTGATGAACCTTCATTAAGAAAGCCATTAAGCGATTTGTCCATCGGTCAATTTGGTGGAATAGTCGATTGACAAGCTAGAAGATGACCAGTGCCATGCTATACAGTATAACCATGCATTTCTTGTAGTTTTGCAGGTCCTTGCACTGTGCTTATTTTCAAATGGGAGTTTCCAGTGTGTGGTGCGAGATAGTTTTTCCAAGTCTTCTCTATGCCAGGCTTTTTTTCACTGAGTAATCATTCTCATAGAAACAGTGGAACTCTACAGCAACAAAACCTCAGTCACTGAAGCAAATCTGTTACTGTTTTCCCTTAGTTCATTAAAACATCTGGGAGATTGTATACAACACACTTAAGTTATTCCCTTCAGTAAATGAAAATCTTTCATTCAAGTTTCTACTTAAGATAAACATTAAGGTGTTTTATGTAAGTGACAGCAAGAGCCACTACCAAGTCACACACTCTGGAACCCTTTTATAAAAACACTGTCTTGCCCATACACAGAATACACATCAGATGTGAAATCTGACTGAGAGACCTCACTTTATCAGATGTGTGATATGAATCAGAGTAATAGAGCATTGGTTACACTTGTGTACAATATTTCAAACATTTTCTGGTTCAAAAATAATTTTTCTTAATGATTTTGATGTGCTGAATTCAAAGTGCTGGATGAACAGCATTTTTTGTCCCAGGCCACAGTAAATGAAAAATATTTATGCACCAGTTTATCATGAACATTAGAGTTTTACAAAGTTTTGTATTCTGCACCTAGTAATTAGGTTAAGTTAAACTGTTTACAAGTCTGAATCAATTTGGCCGTATACTCCTGTTAATTCAATTCAATAAAATTTTATTTGTATAGCACGTTTTACAATAGACATTGTTATAAAGAAGCTTTACATTGATACATGAACAAGTGTCACAAATTGGATTCTATTTGTTCGTAATGAGCAAGCCAATGGCAACAGTGTTGTTGTAACAATGTTGTGCCTCCCTACTTCGTATCCCACCTTTGGCAAGATGCTGTCTATTGGAATGCATCTTCTCTTTGATTTGCTGGGTTCATCACAGGTCATGCTTTGTGTCTGTGTTTATTGTTCCATCTTGCCAGAGGCTTCCATCCTTTGAGCTGCAATGTTCCTCCGGGTCAAGTGGGTAGTGCAAACAGACTAGAGGCGCCTCCACATGATGTATCATAGTAATATCTGCTTTTCAGCAATATATTGATAATGTAAACCTGTTAAATGGAAGTCAAGTTATTCGCTTATCTGACCCCAAATCCATCAACTGCTATACTCATGTCTGTATACTATCGAAACGTAGTGTAAAAACTGATTCCAGAAACATTAGGGACTATTAAACATACAGACTAAGAAATCTGATCCCCTTCTTTTCCAAAATCCCAGATGAGCAACATCAAAGATTCTTTTGTGGATCATCTATCAGAATAGAGCTGCTATAGTTCATACCTCTCCTATGATTACTCAATGCTCCATAGAGGTTTGCAGAAGTTATTGCAAAGCAAGTGCCAAGAGCAACATCCAAAATCTTTCTTTTACTGCAAAAACATAGCTTAGCTTTGTTTTTTACTGTTGTTAAATATTTGGTCAAGAACTAAAAGTAATCTGGCTTGTCAAAAAAAAGATTTTTGAAGCAAAGGGTAAACACAGCATGTTATAGTTACGAAGGAAGACCAGGAATAAAATCACAAAGATAATTAACTTAGTGTATCAGTAATTAAGACTCAACTTCAGTGCTCAGTCAAACCACAATTAAATGGTTAATGCAACACTTGATAAGTTTAAAACTGTTATGGTATGTTTTAGCCTCAAACTGGATATGTTAGGGTTTATTATTGTGTTTTAGGATTGGTGTAGGGTTAGGGTTTTAGACTTAGGGTTTAGAATTGGGCTTTAGGGTTGGTGTAGGACTAAGGCTTTAGAGTTACGGTGTAGAATTGTTTTTTAGGGTTGAGTGTTGTGGTCAGATTTTTAATAGTTAGGGTTTAGAATTGAGTTTTAGGGTTGGTGTAAGGTTAGGGTCCCAGGATCCAGGACCGGCAAGGGACATTGCCATCGGGATTGCCGGACTGGGGTTCTACCTTGTTTGGGACTATTGTTATGTTACTTTTCACCTGACCAGCTTTTCTGTCCTTTTAAATAAATTTCTCTTTGTTTTCTAGTTTGTAGTCTGCCTGTGGATCATTGCATTTTGTGCTCAAGTTTCAATCTTGTGGGGTTCCTGGGGATTTGGCGAGTCCAGGGCTTGTCTCTCTGGGTCTCCAGGACGCCGCACCTTAACAGTTTTAGGTTTGGTGTAAAGTTTTAGAGTTAGGGTTTAGAATTGTGTTTTAGGGTTGGGTTTAGGGTTAGAGGTTTAGAGTTATGAATTAAAATTGGGTTTTAGTGGTGGTTTTTGAGTGAGGCTTTTAGAGTAAGGAATTAGAAGTGGGATTTAGGTTTGGGGCTAGTGTTAGGTTCTTAGAGATCGGGCTTAGAATTGGGTTTTAGGGTTATGTTAGGGTATAGAATTGGATTTGAGGGTTTGGTGTTAGGTTTGAGTTTTAGTGTTAAGGTTTATAATTGGGTTTTAGGGTTGAGTGTATGGTTAGGGTTTTAGAGTTAAGACTTAGAACTGGGTTTTAGGACTGGATGCAGGGTTGAAGTTTTTAAGTTAGGAATTAAAATTAGGTTTTAGGTTTGGGTTTTACAATTACGGTTTGGAATTGGGTTTTAGCGTTAGGATTTCAAATTGGGTTTTAAGGCTAGTGTTTTAAAGTTAGTGTTCAGAGTTGGATTTTAGGGTTGGGTGTATGGTTAGGGTTTTAGAGTTGGAATTTAGAATTGGGTTTTAGGCTTAGGTTGGGGTTTTAGAGATAGGGCTCAGAATTGGCGTTTTAGGGTTTTTAGGGTTGGCATTGGGTTTTTGGGTTGGATTTAGGGTTAAGGTTTTACAGTTATTGTTTAGAATTGGGTTTTAGAGTTGGGTGTTGGCTTAAGGTTTTATGGTTTTGTGTAGGGTTAGGGTTTTAGAATTAGGATGTAGAATCAGGTTTTAGAGTCCCAATACCCAAATAGCCCAATACATCTCAGCCTCTGACCAGGGTAAGTTTCTGGATAGGATGAGTATCAGCTCTTGAACATATGTTTTAGTTAACAACCACAACATGCTTCAGACCCTATACAGATTAGGTTTGAGCTCCTTTATATTAACCAGGCCTTATTCCAAAATATTCTGGTAAGTTTTAGCAGCCATACAATATCTGCCCATTCTCAGAGTAAGTTTCGTCCCAGAAATGTGGTCATTTCAGACCATGAATATGGAAAACTTTCACCTACTAAACAATATGTTTTAGACCCTTCTTATGGTACATTTCAGTTCCTTCTTTGTAGTAATTTTCCCTGAAGAGGTTATGATTCATTTCCTTCTTATCCTAAGAACCTGCTGTTCTTATTCTAAAAACAACCCCTTCTCTCATGGCAAATTTCAGCATCTGTACATGAAGTTTTGGCTCCTTCTCCGAGTTATTTGTTCACATTTAATTGTGCCAAGACACTCAAAACAAGCTTCATGATTGGAGCCAAACCTGCAGCATGCCTTCTCTCATAACAAACCTGCTTTGCCAGACATGAAACAATGACATTTATTTATTCACCAGCATTTCAGAGCAGATGCATAATGCATCAAAAACATGCATAATTTAGAGGAACAAGCAGAGGTTCATAGTAGGGTCCTGCCAAAGCCTATTCTTCCTCCTGGGGTGAAAAAACAAATTTCATCTTGTGTAGACAGATGGTGAACACAGTGCTACTTGTCTAAATCACAGACACCGGAGTTGTCATAGAAACTAAGGTCAAAACCACAGTCCCCAGTGTTTGGTCTGGAACAAATGTTGGAAGACCTGCAGCAGAACAAGTGGAGTGACATTGTGTTTGTGAAATCTCTAAAACTGACTGTAATGGTACTCAGAGTGATTCATTAAGAGTGACTCATCGACCACAACTGTTCACTAATTGAATTAATCATGAGCTATACAACCCTTTTTTGAAAATGTAATTAATCATGAGCTTTACAAACTTTGTTTTGGAAAATGCAATTAATTCACTGCAATTTCACGTCACATTAAAGAGAACAATGGACCAAGCACAAACATGCTTTCAGGACTAATTAGATGATGATTAGCTGCACTTTTGCTTATCTTATTGTGAGTGCAACAATGATTTAATCTGACCACTGCTTAATGAGACCGAATGCTCATTATCAGTAATAGCTGTAGGTCTAATTAAAGTCTGAGGCCTTGACTTGTACCATTTCAAGAAATGTTTAATACATGTATTTGCACAATACATCTACATATACAACAAACAACAATAAAAATCTTCTAATTTGGCAAATTTTGGTTTTTGGTTTTAATTTTTTTTCTAAAAAACTTATTTTCAGACTTTGTTTTGGTGCTTTCTGTCCAGGCTGGGCATCACAAAGGCACGTGTTTGAGGAATGGGAGACTTGTTGAGGGATCGACACCTGGCACTGCAACAGTACAGGCACTATAGCTCTAACCAGCCTTGTGATGAACTACCACCTTGAACATTATGTGCTTACATGGCAATAAATAAATGAATAAATAAATAAATAAATAAATACATGTAAGTGCTAATAACAATTTGATTACTTTAACATTAATAACAAATTCTAAACGGAAATAAAAATTATCTTAGTCTTTTAATTACGGATATATTACCATTTTATATCAACTGAGCATTGTTTAAACAAAAGTATTGTTGCTGACTATGTGGATCCCTTTATGATCACAGTGTACCATCTTCTGAAGGTTACTTCCAGCAGGATAACACGCTATGTAACAACGCTCAAATCATCTGAGGCTGGTTTATTTAATACGATAATGAGTTCACTGTACTCAAACGACCTCTCCAGTCACGGGCTCTCTGTCCAGTAGAGCAACTTTGGGATATAGTGGAACAGAAGATTCACTTTATGGAAATGCAGCAATGATGCGTGATGATATCATGCCTGCTTGACCACTTATGTTTGTCAAATTCTAGATTTTAGTTGTTTCACTTGTTTATGGTGATATAATATATAATAATGATATAATATAATATAATTATATCTTAATGCTGACTTCACAGCTTTTATTCACATCTTAATCCATAAGCAAAGTAATGCTCCTTTACAAAAACAGAGAGAAACCATTCAATAAATACTGTATATTCTCATGGTAAAATGTCCCGGCAGTCCCTGAGACCCAGAGGAGCATCCTTAATGTCTGAATGAGCTTAAATGGATGTTTCTTGGGGTTAAGGTCAGCAGGTGATGTAAATCTGATCCGATCAAGACATCAACCGGAATAAGAGGTGTACAACAGGGCATCAATCCCCATGGCATGTCTCCCTAAAGAAAGGTATAAAAGAGAAACATAAATGTGGTATAAATATGGTTGTCTATTGAGCATTCAAGACTCAATTAATTAATAGGAGAAAAAGTATTAAAAAAAACAACCAGCTGGTCAACCAGCTTTACCAGCAAAACCATTTATGTTCACTAGCTAAACCTTTACCAGATCACCCATATTGAAACAGGAACAAATATAATAAAGGCAAAGAGAAAGGAACACAAACAACAGAAGTGACAGTAGACATGACCGAACCAAATAATTATTAGCTGTCTCCTTCTGCTTTAATGTTCAATATTAGCTGTTAGCATTAGCTGTTTTTCTCTCTATGCTTTGTCATTGTTTTGTGCTATCTTTTAGCTGCTTGTATACAGCGGAAAAATAATACTGTGAAATTTCATAGTAAAGCTGTAAATTGCTTGACAGTTTTAATGTCAACTTTTTACAGTTCGATCATAAAGTTCTATCAGTTCTACTATGAATTTTTGATGGTAATTTGAACACTTCCTGCTTCTACTATATATTACAGTCTGCACATAAAGCATGCACTTTATGATTAGTTAACCACTGGGTCATTTTGGAGATATGAGTGGAGATGCTCAGCTGTTTATCAAACATAACTTTAAGATTTCTTGCATTCTAAGAACCTGTGATGGATGGGTTTAACTGAGAGATGGCAACCACTTGATAAGGGTACCCTCTGCAATGTAAAACAGATCAGTTTGGTTTCAGTGTGGTTTAACTTAAGATGATGCGCTGCTCTTCCACACATGCTGAGACACAGGTGGAGACATGGACATCTGTTGGAGGGAACGAGAGGATGACCTGAGTGTCATCAGCATAATAGTGATCAGAGGATTTGACTTTACCAAGAGAACGGTCATATAGAGACCCAAGTACTGAACCTTGTGGAAGGCAGTTGTAAGTGCCTTAATACCTGATAGGAACAAATTTCCAGGTAGGAAGCAAACCGCTGACAGGCTGAGCTTGTGATTCCAAGAATGGAGAGGACAGAAAATAGAAGTGATACTGGTCTGTAGTTGTTCATATCTGAGACATCGTGTGTAGGTTTTTTTCAAAATAGGAATAATTCTTGAAGGCAGAAAAAAACATGACCAGACATCAGGGTTTTGTTAATGATGGAGGAAATTAAAGGAAGAAGGACGGGATAAGATTACATGTGGTAGACTTGCTGGATGAAATAAGTTGAAGTATCATCCTTAGAAAGAGGAGAAGGTAGTGTGGAGTAGACAACATAAAGCAGATTTGTCCAGCTTACTTCCGTAGAAGGCTGCCATGATGGCATTCACAACCGATGAGAATGTGGTAAAGTAAGCACAATAGTGCTGAGGATTTGCATTAAGCTTGGATTTCTTCCATTTTCTCTCCACAGATCTAAGAGATCTATGAGTTCCACACATCTGACAGTTAGGGGGAAGAAAGAGAAGCTTGTCCTGGTCTGGAGGAGAGTGGGTCAATAGATGAAGAGAGCAAAGAGATAAATGCGCTGGTGGCAGATTCCAGTAGAAAAAAGAATTCGGGGTGTGGCGAAGTTGTTAGAACAGTGGAAGACAGTGAGATACGGTAGAGGGAGTAGAAGTTGTGATAAGTTGTTGGAGTATATGATGGGTTGAGTACACAAAGCACCAGTGCCTCCACAAGACTGCCCAAGTAATGGGGAGTTTAAAATGGTAAAACATTCACAAAAGTGGTAAACACATAATGCAAAGTTTAACAACCCATGGAAACTTCTCTAACCCCTCTGTAGTCACGTCATCAGGCTCATTACGGAGAACTGTGTGTTGTTCGTGTTGTTTTCCTGCTCTGTTTTCTGCATGACACATCCTGGATGACTCATCTAACCATCAGCTTATCATAATGGTGAGCTGTCGTCAGCACTGAAGGCAGGCAGCCCATCTCGTGAACATAAGAAAAAAAACCCCACTGTATTAAAAAGGTGTACATGGGGCCTGAATATGTGCAGTCTACCTACTAGCAGCGCCTAATGACAGTGAAGGACATTCTGTGAATACATTTTAATGATTAGATGCAATACCTTTTCAAAGAAGCAATATCTAAGCCGATCCTTTTACCTCCAGTTTCTATAGGCTTTGACATCCAAACACTCCAGGACAAAACAGTGAACTCAGAGGGTGACAATGCATATGTATGCCACGAGGCTGAACTCAAAGTGCTTCTCGCATTCTGTGCATGAAATTGACAAGCCCACGGTTGGGACTGAACTGGAGATCATGGAGCTGTGAGCCGACAGTGCGCCACCTGGTACCTTAGTTCTTGTCTTTGATTTGTTCCAGAATGCTCGTTGAGCAGAGAAAACATAGAGAAAATTTTAGGTATTAAGCAAATTTTAGGGAATAATATAAACTGAACCATTGCAGAAATATCTACAAGAATGAACAGACTGACTTTACTGACTCTGATGCATTTATAAATAGATAGGTAAAGGATTAAATCAATCTGATGTTGCTTCAGGTCATATTTAGGCAGAACTATAAAAAATTCCAAATCGTTCACAAACTTTCAAGCTTTTTAAGCTTAATCGGAACAACCTACAGCTGATAAAATTTTTTTACAGCCCTAGCTACTTAAGGGTTGAGGGATTTGCTTAAGAGCCCAACAGTGGCAGCTCAGGCTTGAACCCTGGACATTCTGCTCTACAGTCTAGTACCCTAAGCAGACTGAGCTGATAACAGGTCACATTACACATTAAGCTACATTCAGGTATAAACTGTATGTAGAACCCCCAAACCATGGATTTAAAGAAAAAAGCAGTTGCAACAGTAAGAAAGCATAATTCTATACACACTTTGTCCGATTCATACAAAGTTTTACCCTCAACTTTAATGGAGACACTCACAGTGATCCAGCGTGTCGCAGGTGTGTGTCTGAAAGCGAGTCGTTCCACATGCCTGAGATGATTACTGCTGGCCATGTTTAACAATGGGACATTCCGAATAGAGACCAGCTGCCAAAAGCCATTTATTTCAGCCCAATGCTGCTGCTGCTCTGGCAGATGGGGGAATGCGACACCCCTCTGTGTCCCCTCAGCCAGCACCTTGTGTCCACATTTTTTTAGATTCATTATTTACTACGCTGGTATGGAGGAAGAGGAATTACTGATATAGATATAGAATGTTTGCTCTGCCTTCTGTCCGATTTACAAGGTGCTTTAGATTGTGTATTTGAGAACAGTGATGTTTAAACAATTAGCTTATTGTGCTCTTTCAATAATCCACATTTAACTGGCAAATGTCACTATGGCCACTGAAACAGCACTTTGCACTAATGAAACAATGTAATAACCCTAACACTGCTGAAAGTGGAACACGCGATTCATAATCATACTGTACACTGCAAAGACCTGTAATTAATTGTGGTTTATTAGCACATACAGAAACTTACTGACACACAATTGTGAGATAATAAGATTATACTGAAAAAGAAGCTTAGCAAATGAAATAATATTATATACACACACACACACACACACACACACACACACACACACACACACACACACACACACACACACACACAC
>JAYJMA010096883.1:0-37768 GCA_036873895.1 Parotocinclus cabessadecuia
GGCAGGGTAGAAGAAGGAAACAGAAGGCAGTCCTTCCCGGCTTGGGAGAGGACCATGCAAAGAGCATGGAAGAGCCCGTAGGCCGAAAGTAAGAGAGTGGGGATCCTCTCCGGCGTGGAGAAAGCACCAAAAGGAATCACACCAACACCTGACCTTTCCCTGAAAAATTTGTTATTACCTCGCCCACCTGGAGCTACCAGCGACCCTCTATGAGGCCCGCTGTTACCGGTATCCCTAGCGCTTAGCCTTGTGCAAGAGAGCACTGAGATCTAAAGGTGTGACGGAGAACCCTGGTTGGGTCTCCACTTAAGTAGAGGTTCAACCAGGTGTGCCTTGTTGGGCCTGATTGGCCCTGGGCCTTCTGGGAGTTGTGGTGCGGCGAGGTCGTCGAGGACTACAACTCTGGCGCCCTCTAGAGGCAGCTGGAGAAGCAGGTTGGCTCCCTCAGGTGGCGGCAGCGGGAATAGCACGGCTTCTGCTTGGGCCTGGTTGAGTTTGTCGGCTCCCTCTGGTGGCAGCAGAGGAGCTAGTCCGACCTCTAACACTTTTGTGTTGAAATAAAAGTGTGTCCTGTGGCTTTTGACTCACCCTGTATATGTGATGTGGGTGGCCTTAAGAATTAAAATAGGAAATAAAAATCAGTCTACTATAGTGCCAAACCTTACCTACAGTAAAACATCTGAATTCAAATGTCTTAATTGAATTCCAGATTTCTTTTCCAAGTAGGATATATCAAACCCAGAATCAGGTTCATTTCAGACACCCTGGGAATGGGTCACTGTTTGCAGATCTTTTGCTTCCAAATACCACTGGGGTTCATGCAAAACTGCAACAGAACTTGAACTTGAACAAAACAAGACTAATCATATATACAATGGCATGGTTCCAAGTGACATGCATTATGTATCTCAAACAGTCCCCTATTGAGCCTCCTTTCTCTCTAACGTTTAGCTCAAATCAAGCATAAGCTTATCAAATATCTATTGAATTAATTTTACGTACATCGTGGACAAATGATATTTTCACAATCTCAGAGCAGGCACCTTACGCCCCAGCTGCAGTGTTTGGCGCTGGACTGAGTGTTGTATATCTTCTGTTCCCTATAGACTAATCAAACGCTGTATTGTATGTATAATGTGTATGTACAGTATAATGAAAAATATACTAACCTTGCTGGAAAGCACTCTTAGGACTGGAACTTATTAACAGTGGTGGGCTAGAATATGCTTTTCATAGACACACCACAGACATAGACGCACCACCGTGGGGTCGGTAAGGGCACCACCTGCCCTTCACGTTGAAAGCCCACTCAGGATTTGGACCCAGGACCTCGGGAGCTGCCGTTTCCAGCCGCTGGCTCTTAGAAATGAGCCACCGGAAATGTTGTAACACAAATGCAGTTTATTAGCTTTATGTAAAATGATTATATGTTAACCCTGAAAAGATTGTAATCATATAAAACACAAATGTAGGTGCCACAAAGACTTGCAAAGGCTTCCAGAGATTTAAACCTTGGTTATATCACTGAAACCAGTCACTTGGGTTGCAGAGCTGGAAACACATCTGTTCTTCACCAGCTAAGTATTGAGTTTAAACCAGTCTATCCACACACTTCAAACTTGCTTCTGTGTTTTATCAAACTTGAATTTTTCTGAAAAATGCCCTTAGATCCAATACAAACATTCTCTCTGTCATTGTTTCTGTTACTGGAGGCTGAACGAGTGTCTCGGTCTGCCCAGACATTGTGGGATTCCTAAATTCCTCCTTCATTCAATTAGACCGTTTCCAGGAATGGGATTTGTCTAGTGTGAAATGAGGCACTGGTGGGGGGTGGGGTGGGGGTTTTGAGGGGGTTTTAAAATGGTTGCAAACGTTTTCTCTTAAGACCTGTGACGCCAAACTTTGGGACTCGTGTGCAAAGCAAACATTTGTTTGTCTGACTTTTCGGCAAAGTCGGCTGAATTAAAGTTCGAATTGTTTGGTTCGTGTTTCATTTGCAGCTTTTAAATTAGATGCATCAAAGTGGTTGAACATCCTGATAATTACGCAACGCAGAACTACGCTCACTAACGAGAAATAAGGCAGAAAAATGAGCCGGCAAATTGTGCGTGATCAGGCACAAAAATTAAAAATGCCTTTCTGTGGTCTAACCACGTGGTGCGGTGTAACAAGGAAAATGGATTTTGGTGCTTGATTGCTCAAGATTAGTTTCATCTTGCTCACCAACAAGAATGGCTAAAGCTTCATCTCTGATTGGCTTCCTTAGACACGCAGAGCTTTATCACAGGTCAGATCTGGTTAGTGTTTTTCATGTTAACGCCAATTGTTTTGAAGGCAGCCTGAAATAGTGTAATACATCAGCTAGAGTGAAAGAGAGAAGTGAAAACGTTTAGCATAAATACGTCTGGATTAGGTCAAGCTGATAGAAAGGAAACTCAAATAACCACTCATTATAACTGAGGTCTACAGAAAAGCATCTTTGAATGCACAATATGTCGATCCTTGAAGCAGATGGGCTTCAGCTAAGCTACTGGCGACTGACGCTACAGTTCACACAGGTTCAACAAAACGGGGCAAAAGAAGATAGAACAAACGTCGTCGATTTTTGCTGAGACATTCGGATGCTAGGGTCAGGTGTGCCACATGCGCGCCAGGAAAATGGAGCACCTGGACACGATCCTCATGGAAGCTGAAGAAGCCTTCAAGCTCCACATGGAGAGTAACCATAAGCGAGGGTCCAGACCCTGGTGCCAGGAAACGTATGGCAAGACTTCCTGCTATGCCACAGTCGACCCTGATTAGCTAAAGTCAGTAGACGAAATGACGAGCAAAGTGCCACATGATGTTATATTTTGGCATTAACCTTCCCCATAATGCTTTCCAAAAAAGCAGCGTCGAGAACAAGATTTTCCTTTTCCACATCCAATATGTGGATGAGAGAAAGTGACTGTGCACGATCCGGGAGAAAAGCAATGTTTGTTTTTGACGTGGGCTGGCTGTGTGTTGTCAGACATGATGAGAGGGTAGCGGGCCAGCGAGACAGACAAAGAGAAGGCAGAAATCGTCTATCAGCAGTGGGCAAGCATTAAATAAACCCCCCGAAAGTGAGCGCACTGTCATCATGCACATCAACGACATCAAGTGCACTATTCTTCTACCACGGGCCTGTCTACACACACGGACACACACATGAGGTTGCACTTGCGCATTCAAGCTCAGAGATGCACTCGCGAAGCATTGATCATGCACACACGCCCGGACTGCTGTCCTCACTCTACAGAACCATGTTGATGGAGACACACCAGGGGAATGATGTCGGTCGTGTTTCATTGAAAGAAAAGAGAGGAGAAGAAAGGAACCAGAGGAAAAGAAAACATGAAGGAAATCCCAATCCTGACCACTTCATTTATTTTCCCTTGCTCACCGAGGGAGCTGATCCGCTCTAGACTAATGTCACTATCCAAACTGCAGTCTAGAGCAGCTGCATACACATCAGGCCAAGATCCAGGGAACAACACGAATTAGAGCAATATGCATTTGACCTCTTTTATTCAGTCAGCAGACGTCCTTACTCAGAGAAACTTACAACTGATACGAGCTTACACTTCAGGGCCTTGCTCAGTGACCCGACTGTGGCAGAGGTGGGGTGTGAATTCTGGACCTTTTGGGCCACAGTAACATACCTTAAACCCTAAGTCCCAATTGTAGATACCATTTACATTTATATTTAATTCATTTAGAAGACGCCCTTGTCCAAAGCAACTTACAACTGTTTACAGATTACAGTCTTACAATTCAAGCACTGGTGGGTTAAGGGTCTTGCTTAAGGACCCAACTGTGGTACCTTGGCAGAGGCAGAGGTGGGGTTTGCACACCGGACCATTAGGTCCAGAGTACAGTACCTTAAACGCTAGGCTACCACAGCCCAGAGGTGATGCAATCTTACAATCCAAGCAGTTTGGCTTAAGGCCATTGCTCAGCAGTGGCAGATTGGCAGAGGTGGGATTTGAACCTTGGAATATCTGGTCCAAAACCCATCACCCTAATACTCTCATTATTAAGCTAACCACTCTTTTCTTATTTGTCCAAAAGCAACAGCATGTTTTTCAACATGAAGTGCATGTCCTTTTCCGTCTTTAAATGCAGAACCATTTTTTTCTCCACAGCCATTAAATTGCGTGTCTAAGTAATTTGGTTCTTTTATTCTAAGTGCTCTTTCTGTGACTACCCAAGTCAAACCAATTTCCTCTAATAGTTTTTAAATCCTTTAGTTTTTTTTAGTTTTAGTAACATCTCTCTTTGGCATCAAAGTCCATTCAACAACAAACACAAGGTTACATCAACAGGACGTTCAGTTTGATGTTTCTGTCCATTACGTCTCAGATGTTTTCCACAGCGCTTTGGCCAGCAGAATATTGGGTAGAGATCAATGGTGGACTTCGTTCCTTAGTCTTTCTTTGGATGTATGTATGGATGAAGTTCTTGAGTGTAAACCTTTTTTGTTGTCTGTACAAAGCGCTTTATTTTGTCATTCACATCAGTGTACTTGTAAAAAGTCCAGAGACTGGTAACCAGCCTGATATCCTAGGTTTATAAGTAATGACAGACGAATTACTGACAAATGTTAAAGCTGTGGATAAAAAGTGAACAATACTAGACAAAAAGTTGGTCAGAGCTGGCAGAACAGCGCCTGGCCAAATGGTGTTGCTTATTTCAAACAGGGCTGTGAGCAGACCTAATTGACAAGGCTTATCCAGTTCTTATAATAGTTCTCTTAATTGCAGTGGTATTTACAGAAAAGATTGCAGGATTATTTTAGACTTCCATTCCTTGTTAGCTTCAACCACCTTGCCCAAAACCAAAGCATGTCAGACTCAGAACATGCCTTGGCTGATTGACTACATTAGGGGTAAGTGGAAAAGTGTGTAAATTTGACTGTTCGCCACGTCGTCTCTAGAAGTAGCCATGGTGTCAAAACCTACAAACAAACGTAACCACAGTGAAAGAGGGCACCCAGCTACTTTGCTTGATGTTAAGACCCATCCATGATAATCAAACGCATTTCTGTGACTAAAATAGACATAGCTGGACGGAATTAAGACAATTTGTTCAGCGTTGGCAGTTTCAGAACGTGCATGAGCCATTTTTCCAGGCCGCGAGGAGAAGAGAGCTTTTGTGGGATTTACGGTGCAGTAAAGGGCGATGATGGAGGAGCCTGAAGCAGTCCAGTCTAAACAGCCAGAGGAACGTGAGGAGAGACGTGGCCTTTCTTCTGCACCGCAGGGGGCACAGGGGCATCACCCCTGATCCCTTGTTCTCTTTTTGGCTGTGTTCAGTCAGACCCGTTCTTTGTAACTAACTCTTCGGCTAATCTTAAGCTTGAACCCTTGCTAACTAGTTTTAGTTCACATTCATCTTTTAGTCTTTCTTTCCTATTCCCTCGTTCAGTCTCTTATCTGTTTTGACAGCAAGTCTGTCGACTGTGCAAGATCTTCAAGGAAATTACAGAAAAGTGAAAGCAACGGTAGAAAGCAACTATTCAATTCAATTTAATTTTATTTATATAGCGCTTTTTACAATGTAACATTGCCCCGAAGCAGCTTTACAGTAATACATTATCTTAAAAGGTCAGTCCCAAGTTGAGCAAGCCTAGGGCGACAGTGGCAAGGAAAAACTCCCTAAAATGGTAGGAAGAAACCATAAAATAAACTCAATTATAAAACAAAATAGAGTATGAAATCAGTCCTTAGTGGGAGGTCATTGGATGCACATTGTCTATCTCTATATATCGTCGTATGTCACCATCTCAGCTGACTAGCCCAGATTAGCCTGGTTGAAATGTAGGCTAATTAGATTTGTAGTATTTTGATGCCCAGCACATGTAAAAATGATACTGTCATAAAGTGAACTGTATAGCAGATTCAATAGGTGTTCCTTAACGAGCTAAGCATTGGTAGAACAATTGTTGAGTTGAAATATATGGCAAAATGCAAGTAGCTAGAAATATTTGATCTCCAGAAGTGTAAAAAGTATTTTAGGAGCCAGACATATTTCGATTATTACTTAAATGACATATCTGGAAAAAGTACGACTGTACTTTACAAACCACCCATCACATTCCATCCTGAACCACACCCAACCAGACTGGGTTTGAATATTAAAAATGATAGAAATCGACTTAAAAGTCAACAACTTCAAACTCTGTTTAATCCTAACAGCTTTAGTAGATTAAAAATAGTTATTATCATTATTATTATTATATTATTATTATTAAGATGATATGGTTCAGAGGCAGTTCCTGATGGGATTGGGATCGAGTCCTGGACATTTCTTGCGATATGAACATCTAGCAGATCTTTTTTGGAGCTTTGTGATTGGTTGCTTCGCTGGCCAGGTTGTAAGTTTGCCTGTGCCCTGTGGATTTTGGAATAGGTTCCAGGTCCACCCCTGTGACCCTGACCAAAGCAAGGTAAGATTAAGTGAAAGAGGATGTTTTGCATTTAGTTACAGTTCTTAGGACATTTAGGATTTGTATTGATTTTCAGTCAGACACACACATACACACATAGATAAGAACAGAAACCCAGGCATGTTTTTTTGTTGCAGGCAAACAGTTTGGACACACACTATCATCGTGTGTATACACATAAACACAGGCACATAATCATTAGGACAGAGCACCCCAAGTGCATGTGCTCTTTGTGCAATGACTTTTAACATAATGGCCTGTAGTGGCTGTAATAGCCTCTCGAGTCTGCTCTGTGTGTGTGCGTGTGTGTGTGTGTGTGTGCGTGTGTGTGTGTGTGTGTGTGTGTGTGTAATGAGACAGGGCACTTCTAAGCCCTCTCAATTAGTCATGCTGAACCTGTTCCTGTGTAGACCACACATGCACACAAACTCTCACATACATTATGCCTGAATGCTCACACCAAATATTTCACCATGAAGTGTACACACACACACACACACACACACACACACGTGCACACGCACACACACACACATCTATTACTGTTTTTAAGGGGGATTTCCATTGACTTGCGTATTACTATAACCAAATAGCCTTTAACCGTGAACGCATCACATTTGTCATTCTGTCATTGTGGGGACTTTCCATTTACATACTATTACTACAGCCAAACAACTCTAAACCTAATCATAACCTTAACTCCAGTAACCTAAAGCAAATCTTTTGGCTCAGGTTGGATTTTCAAACTAAAGCTGCTACCAAAATGTAGATTTTATTTTTCCTGAAGAGGAACCCCATAATGTGCCCATTCTAACTTATATTGTACCTGTGGGAATATTAAGTCCTAACAACGATATATAAACCAAACCCCCACACACCTTTACAGACACATATCCAGGCTGCATCCTACAGCAGCTCTTTTAATTATATTACCCTGTCATTGCTCCATTATTCACACATGCAAGGATGTCTTCACTTTTCAAACAACAAACAGACACTCTAATAAACCTGCTGTCTGTGTATCCGGTCAAACATAACACACACAGTGCAGGCAGGACAGATGGTTACGGGACAGAGGAAATGTCTCTCCATACTGTCTGAGCCTCTTCAAACAGCTGCTGACTGATGCTGATAAAACGACGTTCATTTAATAAATGGAATAATCCAGCACGAGCTCGTTCAGCTCAGCTGTGCGCTTAAGCTGGGAGATCAGTAAACAGTGCTGAACGACTGCAGCGTGCATCCATGTCTTAAACGGTGTGACATGGCGCCCCCTGTGTGTAATATTTAAAATCCTCATTGATACGATCTCTCAGACTCGTTTTCAGCCATTTGGTTACTTTACGGCGATCAAGTGATCTTAGATATGCTCAAGAATTCATTATGTAGTTTATTTCGTTCTGGTGCCTACAGTTTTAGCAGTTGCCTATGAAAACTTGTATGGTACAATTTCTCAGTGTGGAAATGAAGATGTTTCTCCACATTCCGAGTCTCCATCACATAACTAACACCAGCGTTTTGGAGTTTCTCTTCATTCGTAAATTAATAACCATTAATAATCATACGGGCAGCACGGGGGCTCGGTGGGGTAGCGCCGCTGCTTCACAGCAAGATGGTCCTGGGGTTCAATCCCAGGGTGGAGCGGTCTGGGTCCTTTTTGTGTGGAGTCTGCATGTCCTCCCCATGGTTTGTGTGGGTTTACTCCGGGTACTCTGGTTTCCTCCCACAGTCCAAAGACGTGTTTTAGGTTAACTTGTGTCTCAAAGTGGCCCTTAGTGTGTGTGTGTGTGTGTGTGATCCCTATGATGTATTGGTGTTCCTGCTCTTGTGCCCAGAGTTGCCGGCTGGACACCAGCTGTCCCGTGACCCCGTGTGCAATGAATAAATGAACAATAATCATTAGTGAACGTACTGATTTCAACCCATTCATTCTGCTCTTATCCATTACATTATTGGGTATTTCATTATGGGATGTTTCATTATGGGATATTTCATTTTGAGCAGTGTAGAAACATGTTCTATAATAAGGTACTTTTGGACAACTGTATGCGCTACACCAGAGTTATAACTTTAAAAGAAATTTGTCCAGTTAAAATGGTTTTAAATTCAGGATCAGAACATTTTTCACTTATTTCTGACTGGTACTGATTCCACCTGGTACAAAGAAAAGACCTAAAAACCCTGTCAGGGCTGATAAAATGGGCTGATTAAGAGACCACTCCATTTTTTAGTAACTCCTTCCAGTATCTGGTGAATTCCATCACAGACAGATCTTATTCTACTTAATGCGGTACTTACTAGTTGATCATCTGAACCAAATCTTGCTTATTGAGGTAAAAAAATATTAATCAAGGCCTGTAAGCAAATAATTTGTTATTTTGACCAGTTATCATTTACAGCAAATACACAGTTTTGTCATTGCTGCAGGAAAATCTTATCATATTTGGAATTTGGCATTAATTTATTTAGTAAAACTAAAATATACAGTACAACAGTACAGTCCCTACAGAAACTAAAGCTAGTATACTGTGGACTTAGGACATGATGGTCCAGGGTTCAGATTCTACCGCTGCCACGGTTGGGTCCTTAAGCAAGGCCCTTAACCCACCATTGCTTGAACTGTAAGACTGTATGAGTCGTCCTGGATAAGGGAATCTGCTACATGTATTAAATGTAAATGTAGCATAGAAGCATGGATATATAGTACAGAACTACAGAACACAATCATAGATCGAAACTGTTGTCTAAAGTCAGACACTAAGCTTTAGAGCGCCTGTTAAAAACCCACTCAGATTTCTCAAACCACACGCGTAAGCCAACTTACTTAATCAGCTGAAGTGATGTACAGTTGTGCTACTTGTGTAAGCACTGAGTGTAGGATGTTCGACAGTGTCACTCTGAGAGCCAGCTTTGAGGTGTGAGCACGGACTTGTTTGATGTCTCCTCGATCTTCGGTTTTGTCGTTCTTGACGAATCCAGAGTAGATCAAACGCATCACAGAGAGCAACTGAAGCATGTTTGAAAGCCTTAGAAGTCTGGCAGGATGCGTTCCCAAACACGCTATCCCTTACACATGCTACGTAAACAAGAGTGCACCTTTAATCCGTGTCAGAAGCGTGAAGTGTAGCGATGGGGGTTGAGTCACACGCAGGGGATTCACAGCTTACGCAATACGGTGATTCTAACCACACATGAACTATATGTTTGTTCCTGTTTTGACCCCACTTATCTTGCTCAGGGTTGTGGGTGGGCGGGATATGACCCGGGCCCTATGCCAAAATTCATTGGAAGCAGGTGAAAACGCTTCCAAACTGGACCTCCCTCACTTAGACGCGGCCTACATGACGCCCGACCTGTTCGGAATGAACCACTGGACCTCAAACCAATTACCTAGTAGAGTAGAGTGCTGTTCCAGAAGCTCAAACATGGTTATCAACTTATTCTAAACGACTTGTATTGCTTGTATTGGTCTTGTTTCTATAAACCTGGTCGTTTATACCTGGCAACCCTGGAATTCAATGCTGCACCGGCACTAAAACACTACTACTAAAAACCTTTGGGGAAACTCTGAAATGCAGAGCTACATTATTTACTTACTCAAATTGTATTGTTATCCGGCTACCATGTTGAAATCTAGCACAGTACCGTACAAACTGCAAACTTCAGTACTAGGAGTGTAGCGTCAGTCTGTGGTTTGGCTTGTTCCAGGGTGTCTGAACATGCAGGTAGCTGAAGTTCGTACTGCTAACTGACTCTGAGCATGGGTAAGTTATTGAGTTAATGTGCGATGGCTGCCATGGAGCAGTGCTCTGTGTTCCTGGGATAGGATCTGGACTCACAGTGCCCCCTTAGCAGGATGATGCAGCTACTAAGAATAAAGGAAAACAAATCAGTCTTTAATTTCATACATATTTGCTTTTCACATGTGTGTGTATGTGTGGATTTCTCCGTGGAGCATACTGGCTTTGAGCTGATAATATCTCAGCAGCACTCCAGCATGCAGGCACAATAAACCACTGTGATACACTGAGAGAGAAAGGGCAGTGCGCTGTGTGTTTAGTTAGCAAACAATTTAGCCTTTCTGCACAAGTTCCTAAGGTGAATGTAGTGCATATCTTTCACAGTCATGTTCTGCCATTTATTCTGGATGACAGGTCAAACAATATTTGCACTCATTTTGAGTGGAGCCAGAGTGGCACAGTGCTTTGATTCTGCTTCAGTTCCCAGCCGGGCACACTGTCTGTGTGGAGTAGACATGTTCTCCCCATGTCTGCATTGGTTTCCTCTGGGTTACTCCGGTCATCTGGCGTCTCTAAAGTGTCCCAGTGTGAGTGTGAGTGTGTGGATCTACATATATTCCCTGCGATAGAATGACCCCTACCTAGGATTGACTCCTGCCTTGCACCCACGATCGTGAATTGGAATTTGCTGATCTTAGTTTAGATACAGTGCTGGCCTAGTGGAGTACCGGACAATGCATCTGAACCTCAGCCTGCCAATGTTGGGTCCCTGAGCAAGGCAGGATGATAAGACTGTATCAAAAGTCACGATTAATAAGGGCGTCTGCTAACTGGCGTAAATAAAAATGACACGGGGATGAGCTTGAGCGATTCCAAGACTGCCTGACTCCAGATCAGCAAATCAGAAAGCAAATGTTTGCTACAAGCTTTATTTAGTGCTTATCTTAAGAGCGAGATTCATTCCTGTCGAGCATGTTTTAGCTGATTTAACAACTTTTCACACCCCCCTTGCAAAATTTAATTTGCAAAAAGCAGCTGACGGCAGGTCTTTGTAAGTGTTTAGATCATTTCTCTGGTTTATCCTGTTTAGTAAAAGAGAAGACGTGATGCGATCTGACACAAGGCAGCAGCAAACGTAATGACGTCACAAATATGCAAATGAGTCCATTAGGTCATCTAGCGAAATTTGGTGACTTTTCTAGCAGGCTTTAGCTGATTCCCTCTGACAAAAGGTGGCAATACCGCTAGTCCTAGCTTTCTGTCATTTGGATGCGATGCGATGTAATGTGATCCTAACAAAAATTAGGGGATGTGTCATTATGGCATATTTCATTTTCGAATGTTAAGGTGCATTGTGTGTGTGTGTGTGAATGAATTGTTCATGCTTCTTGGGTGTCCCTAAGTCTCTGCTTGTGTGTGTTTTTTTCCAGGATAATTCATTTTCACGGCTGTTTAAGTCGCTGACTCTGTCTTTAAAGGCTCCATTTAGAGTCAGTGTGCTGCTGGCTATCAACAACAAATCACAGGTGCAAAATGCAGGCAATCCCAAATGGTATATATATATATATATATATATATATATATATATATATATATATATACACATACTGCTCACAAAAAATTATGGGATTTTTCAATATTTCATTATGGGAAATTTCTTTTCATAATGTCTCGACATATAGTATATGAGTTGGAAAACAAACATTTAACCCCTGGATAAACTTTTGAACAAAACTATAAACAGTTCTCCCAAAGCTCTATTTACGTTCACATTAGCAAGCTGTTACTAATTACAGTTAATGGATCACTGTCACAATGCATCCTAGGTCAGCGATTTCACTGCTGTACTTAATGATCAAGGGGATCAGATTTCAAAACATGGTGGTGCTAAATAATTGTGAACTAAAATGGAAACAGTGTAGCTAATTGCATGCTAGCTAATGACAGCTAGTGCTTGTGGAGAGCGATAAGACTGCTGCCCAACGGTCGTGAACTGAACGTGGAAGCACGAGAGCAGAGCTAAGTGCCAGAACCTTGAATGTAACAACTCTGAGGAACTGCAGAACCAGTGTTCCTAAGTGGAGCACAAACCACATGCCTTAAGCGATCAAGCGCTGGGTTCGACCTGCTTAGCACAGACGGACAGAGGCTGGAAGATGATTATAAGGCCAGCTGGATTAAAAGCCTGGAGCCTTCACTGTTTGAACTCAAACCCATTGAAGCTTTGTCATGACCGTAAAGCAGATCCAGTCACCGACTAAACCAGCTTTAAGGTTCACTTATGTTAACCTACTGGTTTAAAGACGAAACAGACAAGAACATGAAAGATGCTCATGAGAAGCTGCAGCCTGAATAGTCCAGCGTAGCCTAATTGAAAAATTAAAACGCACGTTGGCTTGCATTGTTTGCGGCATTTCGTCCATGAAATCCATAGTTCTCATTTTTTCTTATTTTAATCCAGTGGTTCTTATACTCATATCCCTTCCTGCAGATCCAAATTTGTACTTTTACATCCTAACAATAGTTATTTTAAGTTTTAGATATAGCACAGTGATCATTCAGGGATTAAATTGAAGTAGACAAGATATTCATTCACCTCTAGGCTTTTATTTTCATCATTTAAGTTCCATTTGAGAACATCAAATACAGTAAATCTAGCTAAATGCCTAGCGGTAGCATTTTTTAACCTCTTGTTAAGGCAATCTGACATTTGTATGTGATGTATAGGTACTTTTTTGTCAATTACTATATTTAATCTAGAAGGAGGGGTCACAGAAAGGCAAACGAATGAGCCCTGTTTGAAAAAAAAAAAACAAGAATTGAAATGCATGCCATTGTACAAATTCAACTCTAAAGGCCGTTTGTCACTTCTTTGTTTTGACCACTAATAAGTGCCATTTTGTATGAATTCCATTGTTTAATATAAATTCCAGCGGCGTTCAGAGACGAAAAGCATGTATGTGTGTCAAGGGGGCTCAAAAGGGGTTCCCTGCCAAAAATGTTGGGAAGCACTGTTTTAATTTAATCTCCAAGTCAATTTCCTGTCAGGAATCAATCTAGCATTATCTTAATAGGGTCATCAGCAGGAGCAGACCAAGCAACTGCTTGTAGTACAGATAATACGAGTCGTGCATTAGGCTCTTCGATGTAAGTCTGTTTATATTAACATCAGACTTCATTTCCATTACGGAACCAGCAGGGCGTTCCTGCGTGCAACAAGTGAAGGCCGTTTAACGATTTACGACAGTCACCGGAGCCGTTTGGTTCCCTCTAAATCTCCGGCTGCATCATTCTGGACAGGAATGTGCGGGTGTTTCGAATGAAGCCGTAAAAGGCCTTGTTTCAGAGCCGCTGAAAAGCCATAACTTCAGCGTGGAGGACGGCCATATCATTTCACTTGCCATCTTTGCTCTTTCCTGACCCCCGGTGAGCTGGGAGAGGAGCATCACCAGGAACATTTGTAAGGAATTACTGCTCATTTAACAAATTTCTGAAGCAGCTCCTCTTCTTCAAAGGGGCACAGAAGATTCAGTAGGCCCTCGGCTCACGGCGGGAGCACCTATCTGTCTTTAGGGCAATTTATCCCGATGTCTTAGCAGGTTCAAAACAACGGGTAACCTGAGTGCTACAGAGGGGTTTGCTGCTTTTTATATACCCACCTGCTTGGGGATTACTGCAGAGGTTTGGCCTTTTAGTAGTAATGGGGCACATGAGTAATGACATATGTACATGTATAATCGCCTCGCCCTGACGCTCACATCTTTCCACTTTTGGGGGCTAAGCAGAGCTCTTTGTTCTCCAGCTTCAGTTTGAGCATGATTAGAAGCACGTTGGCTCCGCGCTCGGTTCAAGAACAATAGTTCGACCAGGCACGGGGCTAAGTAGGAGCAGGCCTTTCCACAAGTAGTGTTACATGAAGTACGTTTTAGACTCTTAGTGAGGTGAGGCTCCCTGAAGAATCATAGTCTTTAGAGATGGTGATGAGCTCAGAGCTACGGTGGATCAGGAAAGCTTTTGCGGTCGCAAGTACTCCCTTATGATGGATGCTAATACTGTGAGTGTACTTAATTATAAGATGCCTTCTACGAAAAGGAACAGGGTTTCTGCTGCAAAGATGGATCATATATCCTGAACTGACTTACTGTGGTATTACCCACAAAAGATTTCCTTTTTAAGAAAAATGTAGATGGAGCCAATTCACCCTCCATATCGTAGAGTTACCAAGGGTGGCGGCTGTTTGAGGAGCTAATGGGTTCATTTTGGGAACATAAATATTTTTCCCACTCCTGCTCATGCATCATCAGGGTGCAGTTGAACATGTAGGAACTCCTTCCCAGCACCGTTGGATAGTGGTGAAGCTGAAAGTAAGGTGGAGGGAGCAAGTTATTTCTTACATTACATTTTTTTAGTATAGTAACTGACAGACTGTTTTTGCTCCATCAGATAACAAGTCATATTAGCTTATTTTATACACACTGTGTATATATTAGTTACAAACCCAACAGTGTGTGTGTGTGTGTGTGTGTGTGTGTGTGTGTGTGTGTGTGTGTGCAGGCGCTTATACTGTATAAACCAACTGGGGTTAGGGCACGTGTAGTATAATAGTACATGTGTAGTACAGTGTGTAGTACAGTAAGTTCACTCTTAGTGAAGCTCAGGCTAGGTTTCTTATTCCCAAACTCGTTCTTTCTACAAATTCTACAAAACTTCATGATTTCTTTGCTCCCCCAGATCCACTTACTTTGTCTATCCAGCCTTCGTAACACTATTCTTCGCTTTAAGTTGTCTGCCTTTGCTTTAAGTTAGCTCCCTTTTTATCATCAGACTCCCTTCTTTTTCTCTAAAATATTCCCACTTCACGATCAACTGAGTTTATCTATTCAGCATTCTTACTCTCGTCCACTTGATCAAATATTTCTTTCTTTCTTTGGACTTTCAAATGTCTTTCAAGCGTTCACACGTCTCATTCCACTATTGCAATATATATTTTTAAGATCTTCTCTTCTATTTACCGTCCTGAGAAATGGTTCAGCCTTGTCAGACAACTGTAACTGTTGCAGGTTTAAATACTCCAAAAGCCCTTTGGGAAATCTAGCTTAGTCCAGTCACGTAAAAATCGTATAACACCCCACTCCTGCCCTCACTGGTCAGAGCTGAAGGTGCAATGCTGGCTTTCACATTTCCCCTGAGGGTTGATCGCTTATTTGTATAAAAGATGAGTTTTTTATATCAATTTCGAATGAAATGGATTTCAAAAGCAGCTTTCTTAGATACAGTCAAATCAGTCATTTAATATATAATACACACACACAGCTCTGTTTTGGATATTAATCCTACTAGAGAGGGAGTCGTTTCCATAATCAGGGGTGCTTGGGAGGATTAGTTGGGTGTGCACTTATATAGAGAGGGATGCACTTTCTAGAATCAACACCTCTTCTAATTGCACTAGACACAGTTTGCTCCAGTGTGAGCTGGTCCACCACGTTCATTTATCAACATCTAAGCTGTCAAGATCTTCCCTGATGCTGAGTTGATTTATGAGCATTGCTAAGAATCTTCCACAGACTTTTGTTTGCATTGGCTTTGTCCTTTTTGGCGTTACCTTTCTACATTAATGTATTGAATATCTTTCTGACGCTATTGGCTTTTATGTAGTGTCGGGTCTGCTTATTGATCTCCATGCCTAGTAGGCAACCTGATGTTATAGCACAACTCTCTGTCGGCAAGATGTTCAGTTTTCGTGCGACCTTCCCCCCTTTTTGCTCATTATGAGACATTATGCAGATTCCAACTTTCCAAAAATTACATAATATGTGAAGCTCATTTAAAAATGTTGTCATACAATATTGTTTCATTTGAGGACAGGAATTGGTCTTCTTTGACTCATGGACTAAATTCAATTTATGATGGCTTTTTCGGCCCCGTAATAACTTTCTTTTCGTTCTCTGTCCCTTATAGATGTACATCATTCCGTTTTTGTTGTGTTCCTTTAACAGCTACTTCAAAACTCATGCCACTCGGTAGCTCGATGTAATTGTCTTGGAGTCCAGAAATGTGTTTAACCAGTATGCGTCATGTAATAGCTCACAGTGTTGGTATGTGACCAGCATTATGAGACCATTTCTATGCTTACTGGATTCTGTGGAGTAGGAATACCTCATACATTCAACAGAAGATTTCCTGGAGGAAGGAAAGCAAGCACAGGGAGTAAAGACCTGCTAACCGAGTGAGGAGAGACATTGCTGAGGCTCGTTCGCTGTGGAAATAAACTGATGCCAAACCTGTCATCAGTGCTTTAAGGTCCTTGCCTGTGCGGTATCTGTGTTTGTTTTAATGGGACTACTTCAATGGAGAATCATTTGTCCTTGTGTGTGCGTAAGTGGCCACGCGATCGTGTGTGAATCCAAAATTGTGTATAAATGCATGATTTGAGGCTGTCAGCATCTTTTTTGTAATGTGCGTTTGTTTTTCTGGGTGCTTATATGACATGTATATGTGTGGAAACCGAAGCTTTACATTCCAGTTCCAAACACTCATTCCCTGTAGAGAAGCACCACCGTTTAGACTTAGACTGGTCCATAACCCTATCCGTTGTCCTTTTTTGCATCTGGCACAAAAAGGGCATCGCCAACTATTGCCAAATAGTGCTTCAGAGGTGCTCTGGGACGCATGCGGTTCATCTTCACACTCAGGGCAATGTACATCTGTTGGTTCCGACTGCAAGGGCGGTGTGGAGAGGATTAGCGCCACTCTAGCGTCCCACTGGGAAGTTGGTCTGTGGTGTAGTGGATGCCAGATGTAGGCCAGATGCTGAGTGCCTCGCTGCTTTGCTTCAAAGAAACAATTAGGGCCAATTATTGCAACATATAAATGAATTTCATTCACAAAGCGAATGTTTTGCAAGGGGGCAGGTGGTTGTAATCTAACGTTGTTTCAAGAGAGAGAGAGATATTGTAACTTGTTTGTTTAGGCACTTATACATCTGGACAAGTGCTGTCATTTACTGATTATATGACTACACACAGGAGGACACACGCACATAGCTGGACACGTGCACTGTAATCTCTATCACTGGTCTAATGGTAGTCATTCGTTTTAATAGTGGCTCATTTTCCTGATTAAAGGTGGCACCGAGATTAAAGTTGGGTGGTCACGCTGCCCAAACAAAGCCCTGCCCAGTCAAACCAAGGAGGACCATTCTCCCAGTTCATAGTTTGAAAGGGCTATGTGTGTTTGTTTGGGTGTTTGACCACCATCTGAATGCAAAGCAAACCGTTTTGAGCCAGGCGACAAGTGTAAGGGCAGAGTTGTGCATGTCAGGCGGCGTGATTGTGTTTAAATCATGGAAAGCCACCATACCAAAAAGAGCAGGGGTTTCAGGTGCTTTGAATGTGGATCTGTTTCAATGCAGAAGGTTGTCACTCTGTTTTTGTGATGAGTTTGCATGAACGGCAGGTCTCAGCCTGTCCTGGAAGTGTGTGTGGTCCTGCATTCGGCGACGGCTGTCTGTTTGATTTAGCCTCTGCTCTAGTGTGCCACATGGTAAAGCCATTGCAATGGAAAGGGCAGATGAAGGTGAAACGAGGGTGTTTATGACATGCATTTGCATGCATACTCTTGCTATGTGTCAGATTACTTTGTTTCCCCCATTCTATTTCAACCTCGGGATCAAACGGGGGCTCAGGACCTATCCCATAATACACTGGGCGCAGGCTGAGGTGTCTTGCACAGCCCACAAAAGGCACCAGTCCATTGCAGTTTTTCAAAACTGTGCAACCTGACCTTAATCTTATGTGCCCCTCCTGGGGGTTCATACCCGGGTCCACTGGGACTGCAGTGTCCAGAAGCTGAATTTAAGTCACATGAGCTAGAAATAGGCCACTTTGGTAAGAATTGTGGTGCTGTGGTGAGCACTTTTGCCCCACAGCTCTAGACACCCCAGTCCAAGTCCTGACCCCACCTGATTCTTCCTGTTTCCGCATCAGTTTTCTCCATCCCATGTATTTCAGTGAGCTGGTTAAGTTTTAAAGCCATTTTTTGTGCAGTTGGACGATTCTGACCAAATTTGTTGAAGGCATTGAATGCAGTCACGAGGTAAAGATTTAAGATCCGTAATGTACGGCACCTGTAATCACTCCCCTGCGATTGGTCACTTCATTTTGTTTCGTTCAATAAGAAGTTGCATTTTTGGATGAATTAGACCTGCAATATTTAAAGTAAATTCCACTGGAGGCTAAAAACAAAAGGCGTCCGTGTGTGTGTGTGTGTGTGTGTGTGTGTGTGTGTTTGTGTGTTGGTGCTCGAAAAATATTCTCATCCACATAAGAAGAAAAAGTTGGGAAACCCCTGCAATATAAAATTCTATCAAAGCTGAATAGGAATAAAAATACAAACCATGTCGAATCCAAGTTCTTAATCAGTTTAAAAGAGCAGCTTTTACTGTACAAACAGTGACAGTAGAATCAGTGGTACTGAGCACCTTCTGAACTCTCAGTAAGACACAGTTTCCACCTCAGCAAGTCAATTCATGAACCTTTTGCCCTTTCCTAATAAGACAAGTCTATAAAGATATGGTTTATCAGCTTTGCCGGAGCACTTGGGTGGCATGCACAGGGTCCTGTCTTTAACTTTAAGATGACACCTTTAAGATGAATTGGAAAATTAATAGTGTTTATTGGCCAATACTAGTGCCAGACTACAGTCAGGCCCACACACACACTCACAAACACACACCGAGGCTAATAACTTTCAGGAACTGTCATATACAATTTAGAAATTTCTCCCAAACAGTTCCAAACAATACACACTCCATATCTCTATGCCCTCTGTATTTATTTATCCATTTACTGCTACATCGTTCTTATCATATCTTTTCATGAATCTTTTTTTGTGCAAAGCCTTGTTGCCAGAATACTGCATCTGACATCACTGTATTGGCTCTGGTTTTTGCCCGCTGTGGTATGTTGTCACGTCCCATCTCTGCGCTGTTTGGTTGCAGATTATTGTACGTAATCCTGCTTGCGCTTGTCTAGCGTTGTGTTGTATGATTCTATGTCGCGCCGTGAGCCTTGGAGGAACGTTGTTTCGTTTCACTGCGTACTATGTAGATAGCTGATATGACAAACTCTTAATTGACCTCACGGTCATGTTCCAAAATCGATACTACTCACAACAATGAAATATCTCCTAATTTTCTGGCCTGTGTACTTGAAGAAGAGTAAAGGCTGTTGTGGCAGCAATGAAGAGAAAACTCCCAAGTTTTTTCAAGCCATTTTAGGTGTGCACAAACTTACATGTGATAGTGAATCAGGATCTTAAAATAAGAGGTGGATTAATGATAAGAGTGATGGTGTGCCAGAAATGACCTAGCTCACCTCTATTACCTGCATGTGTGTTTGGATGCTGAATACGGTCTATAGCAGTACCAATGATGCTCTGATTGTTCGAAGTTATTAACTGAGTGTGATTCCCTGCAACTGACTTTCAACTCTCGCATTGCTGCTTTATCGCCACTTACTTCTGAAATCTGCACTTTCTCCAGGATACTTCAGTTGCACTTGCTTATGTCCTTTAAAACGGTTTCTTGTAACCATGGAAACAAAAAAAAACAAACAAACTCAATGCGTATCATTATGAGTTTGCATTGGTAAAAAAAAAACAGGCAAACTTACTGATTAATAATGCCTTGATCTGGTGGCATTCCAACATATTTTTACATTACATTCGATTCATTTCGAACATAATTACAAACCTGATTTGTTTGTTCTGACTGTAATTAGCTCACTGTAAGTCTTTCTTTGGATTATGAACACACTTCAGTGTGTGTGTGTGTGTGTGTGTGTGTGTGTGTGTATGTGTGATGTTTGTACCTTGTGAAAACATTTTGCAGGTCCCTGTGGGGAAAAGTGGCGTTTTACATAGGCTTTTGAAAAAACAAAAGAGTATCCACCAGGTTACTGAGGTTAAGCAGGGGGTTAGGTTTACCATTATTTTACTACAGTAATCACACAAATAGGTGTGTGTGTGTGTGTGTGTGCTGTCAAGTTTAGATATAATTGCAATAGTGATATACTGTATGTCCCTACAAGTAGTATTATGACAGTGGAAAGTCTCCAAAATGATTGTGTGTGTGTGTGTGTGTGTGTGTGTGTGTGTGTGTGTGTGTGTGTGTGTGTGTGTGTGTGTGAGCACATCTTGGTAAGTACAGCTACTTACGAAAGCATCCCACAGGGCCTTGTCATGTAGCACAGAGGAAAGCCAGGAAGTGTGTGATGAGGAGTGTGTGTCAGCTTTAGGAGCTGTCCTGGAGGAAGCTGAATGTCAGATGAAAGTTACAGGAAGTATTTCTGAGGACGTAGCACCCCACTCTTAACATGATCATCATGGAGCTGGTCAGTTTGAGCAGTATACATGTCACTCACTCGCTCAGTGTTGAGAAGGAAACATGGAGAGCAATAACAGTTCAGACTGAACCGGCTGAAACAGTAATATTTACCTGATCTCCATTACTGTCCAATTCATATCCAGTTCCTGTATCACAAAATTAGGTGATGATTCATTATATATATATATATTTGTTGTATTTATTATATTTACTGTATTGTCTTTATTATGTTTATCATGTTATATCTTATTTTTGTTCTGCTTAGCTTCTGTGAATTTAAACTATTTTTATAATGACACTGCTTACAAAAAAAATCATCCAAAATGAAATATTCTCCAATGTAATATGCACTTTTTGAGCGGTGTAGATTGTCTTTCTAATTTCGTTTAATTCTTAAATTTAACATCAAGGCTGGGTTCCTTTTTTGGTTATGTTTTTTTCTTGCTTCTGTTGCTGCAGGCTTGCTCAGTTAGAACTGTGGGCCTGGGTTGTTGTAAAACCGCGTTGAGACAATAAAAAAAAAAAAGAAAAATATAAATTTGACTTGACTTAAAATATTTTTTAATGTTAAGCTTCCATTGATTGATTGACAGGGAAAAAATCTAAAATAATATTGTGAAATATATACATTTCGCTAATTTTTAAAGGGGGGGGGGGGTAATTCCTGGGACAGTTACTTAACGGCTGAAGTCACTAGTTGCCACAACTCTCTTATGTCTCTGTCTCTGTGACTCACAGCTGACCATTATATAAGAACATGGACAGAATTGAGATTTTATCCAGCCATGTCCTACATGAGGACGTAACGAGTTCTGAGTTTTTGTTATGTTGCATGTTGTACTCTATCATTTCTATCATTTTGATTATTGCCTGTGATTATTTCTCCTCTTGTATTTAGTGGTTAGTGGTGGCTTACTGGTTAACATACTGGACTATTGGTCAGGAGGTTAGGGGTTAAAGCCCAGCACTGAAAGGTTTGGCCATTATGCAAAGCACATATCCTCAACTGCACCATGCTGTAAGCTGCTTTGAAACAGGCTGCCTGTTATAAGCCTAGTGGCTTAATCTCTGGACGTATTGCTTTCTTGAGATTGCATAGCTGACTCAACAAACAAACTTTATAACCAACAGCAGAGTGTTCAATCTAACGAGCCACTCTGGTTACAGAGTTAAGTTCTGGCATTAATACACTTAGACCAGAAGCATCTGGTAGCCGAAAGACCAGAAAGGGTATAAGGTAGAGGCTAGTAAGGACAAAAATGTTCCACCACTCAATAGCACAAGAACGTCCAAGGGTATGCCATTACAGGACCTACTTGTAAATTGTGTCGCAATTGTGTTTGTTTTCTCTAAAAAACGTCACTATTGATCCTAAAAAACTGTGAATATCAGTATTTGGCAATATCAGTATTTAGTTGGAGTTTGGGTTGTTCTCTTCATTATCTTCTCTCAGGGTTTCCGAAAACATGGCCACATGTTGACTTGCTAGTGGAACCTGCCACAATTTTGAGTGACTTTTCTTATGATCTCCCATCAAGAAAGAATTCCTTTCTTGCCCCTGGTGACTGAGGATGGATCTTCTCCATTCTGCACTGTGTAGTGTCCTTTCCCTCTCAGGTCATCTCCGGGTCTGCCTAATGGAGATACATGAGCTGTGAAGACCAGTTCTGTGTTTCATGTGCTGCCGCGGCCATGGTGTTATCTGCTGTTGTACAGAGGAGCAGAGAAAGTCGAGCTGTCCCGCTGAGACACTGATGAAAGAGGCTGAACACCTCACACAGGACAGCACACATTCATCAGGCTCCTCAAACGCAAGTGTATCTGTACATGCATGTCTATAGATGGACCGAGTCACAGATTTAGTGGTGTGTGTTCATGTAGGAAAACAAACACACACACACACACACACACACACACACATTCTGTTTTCAGCAACTAATACTGGCAGCATTTTCATACTGATTTCATACTGGCCCAGTGATTAAGGTAAGAAACTACAGAGTTTCCTGGTATGGTCAAACTAGCGCTTTGTTGCCATGCCCCAATAAATCATGGCATTACAGGTACAAAGTCAGCTCTATCCTGTGTGGCTTGAGTGGCTGACACATGCAGACAATGCTGTGCCCCTATGACTGATTTTACACACAGCTATACCCCTTTATGTTCTGTGTGCCCCAATACAACAAATAGTTTGTACTCAAAGCTAGAAGCTGACTCACAGACAGATGCTAATGAGGCTAAAATGTACACCACCACACAACACTGTCAGTAAACACACACACACACACACACACACACACAAACACATATACTGTGCTCTCAGTGGCCTTCATTACTGACGGTTTATGCTTCATTCTAGTGGTTACCTAAAGTTTTGGCTAATAAGATGAAATAAAATTGTGAGGTTAATGTCACGCTAAATTCTTCAGCATAAACATTGTACTGTCCAGTCAGATTACTGAGTTCCCAATCATCCAGGAGTGACTCCTGTAATTAGCTTTGGCCTCCCATGATATAAAAATAATTTGACAAGATTAAAAAAAACTAAATTATAGTCATTATAGTAAGCGCTATATAGAATAAACTGTTTAAGAAAACTCTAAACCTGTTTATGTTTTAACCAATCAGTGTGTGTTTGTGTGTGTGTGTGTGTGTGTGTGCACAACAACTGATACAAGTTTATGCAAGTGGGCTGAATACCGAGCTAAATTTTTCTAGTCAAAATGCATTGAGAACTAAATTCGACAAGTTCCGAGGTGGTTGAGAACTGAGGTACAACAACTGTGTGGGTGTATGTGTGTGTAAAATAACTGAATGTACTGTACACACACACAGTATATATATCTATATATATACACTGTAGATGTTAAGACCAAGGGTGCCACAAGTGGAAAGTCCCCACAATGATAGATGTGTGTGCTTACAGTAACAGATCCATCCATAGCAATAGGTGCAGATGAACTAATAGTGATGGCTGTGGCACATTCTTGTCTGTTGACGTGCTTTAGGTGAACGAGCCTCTTCCACCAACATGTGACATCATCGAAAGCCCAACAGAAAGGTCTGTGTGTCCACAAAGCTGGTTGTGATGTTCATTTCTGTGAAGGATGACATGCTCTTTTATCTCCTGTTTGTGGTCGGTGGCTGGCCGCGTGAAAGCATGTAATGTTAGATGTTTAGTGAAGGGAAGGATGGATTGCAGTGTGACGGTGTGAGCAAGGTCGAGACGTTAACCAGAGTTGGTGCGGGTATGCGGTTTATTTCTGCACGTTTGCACACAGATATCAGATATTTCATCTGTGTTTATTGTCTCTAACTTTAAAACGTGAAATACCTGCATTTAGCACACTGATAACGGCGTGTTGAATTCGGATAACATATCACTCATGAAAAAGAGTACTTTCTCACATTTGATCTGTACTATGCAAAGACTGCACACACTAAAGTAGGTCACTGCCAAGCATGATGGCATGGATAAAGAAACGTTTGAACCACCGACACCCAAGTGAGTCCTTGCTTTTCTTCTGTACTGTAAAGTACTACACCTCATTTTTTTTTTTTGCATGGCACCGTTCCCGATGACCCACTTGTGCCTTTTGTGTACTTCAAGAATGTTATTGGCTCATTAACCTTTGGCCAAACTACCACTGCTGGATGACCCCTTCCCCCTGAAGGGTTTGAATTGTATCATTTAAGATTGTACCTCTGAAAAAAACCCCATCTCAAATGACTATTTGTCCAATGATGAGGCTGGACATATAATAGATAGGGTGGACTGTGGTAGCCTAGTGGTTAAGGCAATTGACTCTGGACCTGATGGTCCTGGGTTCCAATCCTGCCTCTGCCAGGCTGCCACAGTTGGGACCTTAAGCAAGGCCCTTAACACATCATTGCTTGAATTGCAAGACTGTATCAGTTGTAAGTCGCTCTGGATAAGGGCATCTGCTAAATGCTGTAAATGTAAATAACATCAACACACAGACTTCATTAAACCCACAATGCTGGAGCCCTGTTAAAAGTGATGCAGGTACAGGTACAAATTCTATTCTATCCTGAGTGGCTGTGTAGAACTTCAGGACAAATTCACATGCAAGTTCACTACAGGCACTACATTCCCCATAATGCCCCAGTGTTTTCCCAAAAGCTTAAGCGGCTGACACTTTTAATCAATGCTCACTTGTGTTAAATCACTTAATCTATTTAGCGTTTAACTGGATTATTTTCATGCACAGTTGCACCCCATGACTGATTTTACACCAACACCCAAATAAGTCCTTAATTTTCTTCTGTATTGGGAAATACTACACACGAATCTTTTGGCACCTTTCCTGATGACCCACTTGTTCATTTTGTGTGTTCCCAGAACTTATTATTGGTTCATTAACCTTAGCAGAAACATTTAACCAGGACTGACCGTACTATTGCATGAGACTGTACCCGCACAGTTGCGCAACACGCGAGAGCAGTTGATGTGGTCGAATGTAGCATGTGCACATGTACCATTTTAAACAAAATAAATAGCAGATGTACACACACATGCAAGGCATATGCTGGTAAGGTAAAACATGTCCGAAGCACACGAACACCTCCTCCTCTCAGCTCCTCTCACGAGGAGGCCTTTTTCACAGGCCACTACATTCAGGACCCCACAGCTGGGCTTTACTCTGCTCAATCAGTAAAACATATAAAGTTGGACATTTCATGCTTAAGTTCTGCACACAGTTCTGTCTTCCATGTAAACAAGGAGTTCCTCCTTACCATCGTGAACCATAAGCTCATGATCATATGAGTCTTTAATGATGATGGTCCGGGGTTCACATCCCATCTCTGCCAAGCTGCCACAGTTGGGTCCTTAAACAAGGCCCTTAACCCACAACTGTAAGAACTGTAAGTTTGAGTTGTGAGTCGCTCTGGATCAGGGATTATGCTAAATGCCATAAATGTAAATGTTCGTTCCATCAGGTCAAGAAACATCTTCTACCCAATACTTCTCACCTCTCACCATGAATGACTATTCATTTGGGGTGTAGACTTTACTTTGTTTTGACCATACTTATCCTAATCAGGGTCGCTGATGGGTCCAGAGCCTATACCTTAATTCATTAGGCCCCTAGTTTGGTTGCCAATGCATTGCAGGGACCAGCATCTGGCCTCCTTTTTGATTTGACACAACACATTTTTATGTGTCATAGCCAAAAAAAATAGAGGGTTGGTGTAATACCATTGTCTCTGTACAAATATTAAAAAGCTCACCGAACTTTAACTGTTTCTTATTTCCTGTCCTTACTTTCACACGGAACATTTAGTTACTTAAACTAGCTTCATTTTCACGTGCAAAAATGTCTGGCTAAAACATGTCTCAGAGCTCCTGGAGGGCTTTGAACAGGTGCATTTACACCTGCAGTTTATTTGGATAATCTGGATATAATCCTAAAGACATAAAACAACCAGTCGTGAGTGGGGTCGTGGCATCATGATTTACATCCTGTTCTGATCCAGATTTCTATCATTAACACCCTCTAATCATTGTTCCCAACTGTCTGTTGTTAATGGCCTCATTACTTCTCGTTAGTCTGTGTACAGAGAATTTTGCCCATCGCCCTGGTGCTAAGATGTCTTGTTCTTATTGTAGCTTGAGTACATGAAGAGTTTTGTTTCTTGTTTTTGTGTAATGTCATGTTTGTGTTTTCTGTTCTTGACTATGAATTATGGTATTACCCATATTGGTCTCTTTACCAAGACTTTACCTAGCAATGTAGTACTGTACTGGACCACTGCAGTGTTTCCTGTACATTGAGCCCACATATTGATTTCGTTTTTTTACTATTTAAGATGAGTAAAATCTTATCTCACTGTAAAGCTGCATTCATTGATTCATTGAATTGATTCGCTCAGCTCTTCTTTCCCTCTCTCTCCCTCTTCCTCTCTCTCTTTCTCTCGTACGCACACACACATACACACACACACACACACACACATACACGTTACAGAATGAGAAACTGTATGTGACGCTGGAACATATTTCCTATTGAATGTACAATGGCAGCAGCTATATATTCATTATTCAACAGCAGATATTCCATAGAAACATGCATTTAACTCTGATGATGCAGTTCTTCCTACCCCAGGTCCTGATCCCAAGCTCCAGCTCGGTGTTTGCATTTCCTATCTATGCTCGTGTCGTTTTACTGCAGGTACTTTGGTTTCCTCCAACATTCTAAAAAGATGAATCAATTCAGTTGGTCTCTCTAAAGTGCCCCTAATGTATGAGAAGGTGTCTCTTTGAGCCCTGCGATAGACTGGTGTCCAGTCTAGGGTTGGTTTCTGTCTCGCACCTTGTGCTGCCGGTTAGGCACCAGCTCCTAGTGACCTAAGTTGGATTAAGTGGGTGTGAAAATGAATAAAAGCATGTGATGTTCTTATTAAAAAATATTGTTGCAAAAGGGACAGTGGCAAGGAAAAACACAAGACACTTAAGTTCCTACAAGTCCCGGCCTAGCTGAATATATTAAACATGATCTCACCATATGGTGTGAATCGAGACACAGCCATGGAACTTCTTCATAGCCGACTGAAGTTTGTACCCATGCTGACACATTTTACACATTGTTAGAACTTATCTCATAAAGATAATACAACCTTGGCTGGATCCAGTGCAAGAATGTTCACCATGTGCACTATTTCTGTCTACCCAACCTTACATGGTAAGTGTTTCACTTCCTCAGTTTCTCTCACCCCATCTTTATCTTACCCTGTCCCTGACCCCACTTAAGGACTACGCATTTTATGATACAAGGTATAGTTCAGCCAACTTCTGTTATGATACTGCATACACAACACTCCGGGGCTTCACACACAAGTAGAGTAGATGAATCATTTGAGATTGAAGAATGCATAAACTGACACTCTGTGTCATTTAGGCGAACCTTGTTGTTATTCAATTCAAAATGACAACGAATGAAACATTTTACATTAAGGTTTTGGTCTCAGAGGTCAATTCGCAAGTTAATGACACTTTGCAGAACGATATACAATCACATTCAAATGTGTTCCCTCGCAGAGATTGTTTTACCTTCCTCTCATTTCAAAAAAGCATCAAAACATGTCATTTGACTTGGCATGCCCAAAAATTTGCATATGACTGAAGAAATGCATCGGCTCCCAGCATTGGCTTACCATACAGGTGCACTGTGGGTAAACAGACACTGGCTGTAGCCCATCATAGTTCCAATACACAATGTGTCAAACTCCCCCATAGGACCGCCAGTGAGCAGCTATTATTTGACAGGATAATAGCCATGTTAGTGTGTGGTGCCTGGGTGAGCATGTCAAGTACGGCAGTACTACGGGGTTTATAAACACAGCCTGGATTTACTGGACACATTATTAGACACACCTCGCTGGTACAGCACGTAGGTGTATAGTTAGAGACCACAAATCGTCTTTCCTTTCACAGTTTGCACGAATCCATCTCTTTCCCATCATTATGGGCAGATATTTAGCTTAGCTGACCGTTCTTATTCCAGTAATGAGCACTGATAAACAAGCTTCACACACAGCCACTGATTGTAATTCGCTGTGGCTCACTGAACTACAGCACATGGAGAATCTGCAGCGACTATGTGACTAACTGCTATTTGCTAGCGCTCTGTGCGTTCGGGATCAAACCAGTGAACGTTTTATTTTAGTCTAGCGGTACGATTTAAGACAGCGTGTCCACTTGCTTATGCCATGCCAAGTCCGCAAAATCTGGAATTCCTCTTATGCTTTCACATTTAATGATACAAATTAATATAATGGATGTGGTTGCAATTTAAGTTGGACTTTAATGCAGTGACCTCTGATTAAAATTGGAGAGAAGGGAAACAAAATTGTCACCATCATTTGCTTCCAAAAGTAACATCGCATTTAGTTTGACTAGGACTATCATTTAATAATATTTAAGAATAATTTCAGGCTATATTATTTAAAGTTATATTTGACAAAATGTGTGATTAAATATGCTATTGCTTATGAATATATTCTGTATAATAAATAATAATGATTCTAAACTAAATTACAAATAAATTATTAATTCATTCATTATCTTCCGCTTCATCCACATGGGGTCGCGGGCCAGAGGGTGCCCACCCGGCCGCAAGGGCAAGAACAACCCTAGACAGGGTGCTAATCCATCGTAGGGCTCACACACACACACACACAGTCACACACTAAGGGCCACTTTAGATGCACCAATTAACCTGACATGCGTGTCTTTTGACTGTGGGAGGAAACCGGAGTACCCGGAGTAAACCTATACAGACACAGGGAGGACATGCAAACCTTCCTTTTAGTCATGCATGATGAAAAATCTCAACAAAAAAAATTACGAATGTTTTCTTTGTCTCATCTTGGTCTAGGCCACTCCCCTGTCTCAACTTCTAAAAGGCTTGGTCTTGAATTGGACTCTAGCGGTCTAATGTGGCCAGTAAAAATTTTAACACATTTACTTCAGAATCACTGAAAATGACTGAAAATTATTTGCATAAACTAATAAGAACAGAGCCAACAAATGTGAAACAGGTCAGCTTCTCCACCCATGGTCTGAGGATCCCATGTAATCTGTATATGGGTATGAAGAAGCATGTGCTGGACACAGCCAATGTCCTTCATTTGCACATCTACATAACCCACTTACTCATAAATGCACACATCTGTGCACAAGGTCCTTCTTGCCACATTCTGGCCAATTAGCTTTTTTCCCACACTTCAAATAAATGGAACGAAGATGGCGAACAGTACTACGTGCCTCGGTCCGGATCTTTTTTTGGATGTTTGCACGCTCACACATGAAAGGCGGGTTTATAAAGGAGAACTTGTCTCTGGTCTTTGAAACAGAGCAAGTTTATTTTACAGTCTCCAGCTGCACTTAGCCAGACTCGAGTGTGTGTGTAAATAGAGCGAAAGTGAGAGAGAAGAAAAGGGTGAGGGAGCTAGGCAGAAAGTGAGGGAGGTATACTAAGGTGTACACAGATGTGATGAACACGGACAGAAGAAAAGAGAAACGTAATAAAGTGCACATCCAGGACAGATGCTTAGCATTCAAGATAAATGGCAACAATCGTCGAAAAGTGATTGTGGTCGTGTGAAAGTGGGACAAAAGGGACCAGCGAGTTCTTTCCCACAGATCTAGAAATGTAAGGGAGCCTGCTCAAATAAGAACAAGCAAGTTAACATGTGGCTATCCTTTTCTCCAAGTGGTAGTAGTTACTGTAACTTTTTGTTCTTTAAGAGGTTGTGTGTTTCACTCCAGAGGTCAAGGACAGATTTTTCCCCAGAACACTGAGTAGAACCAATCAACTTTATTCCAGATTCACTGACAGCCCTATCGCTGGTTTTTTTATATATGTATGTATGTTACTGGCCAAAAGGAAGACTTTTTTTGAAAGAATGCCGACTTTTGTTTTTGGCATACACAGTAACATGGGAACAATTTCTGGTGCTGTCTGCACTCAGGATGAGGATTTTTGCCTAGGATGAAATGCGTTGTGAGGGGTCTTCATTATGATGGGATTTTTATGAGGTACTGGGATGAGTGCATTACGATGCAATGTCAAAATATCATAAATCAGACCATCGTAAAACTGGGAGTACCTGTATTATGAGAGATTTTCATCGTTATAGCATGCATTTGTGTGGGGATTGACTTATGATGCATTGTACTAAAAGGGATTTTGTTTATGTATGACATATTGGGATTTAATTGTGATTGGGAGGCACTGGCTTATAATGCTACTGGATGGAATTTCATTACGATACAACGCATGTTACAAACAAAAAACACATTAAGGGTTGTTACGATATACTGTGAGGAGTTTCCATTTATGATGCCGCACATCATGAGGAATTCTTTGCCTTGTGATGAATTGAAGATTACCAATAAAATAATGTCATGTATTGGGAAAGAGTTCTGTTATGACGTAATTACACTGGGAGGGTGTTTTCTTACAAAGTAACATATTACGATGTATAAGGACTCGACGGCCCTGCGTTCCTAGGCATACTTACGCCTGTATCCGGTGTTCTCCAGGGATAGGTGCTAAACTGCCCTGAGCAGAAAATCTGGCTTAAAAAAATGGGGAAATACATGATGTCATGTAGGTGAAGGGGTTCCTATGAAATCATATATTATGATGTTCTGTATGGGAAGGGGCTGATGTACCATGCCCTGTGCTTCTTCTAAGGTAGAGTCCAGAGGACCCTGAACTCTAATATTATGAATTGAATGAGGTATGAAGTTGAATGAATGCATGAATGTAGTGCATTGGGAAAGGTTTTCTGTTATGAGATCATACATTGGAAGGGTTTTTCATTAGGATGTTATATATTATGAGGACGTTTTGTTTTGACAGAATGTAGCAGAAGAGCTTTTCATTATTATGACAAGCACTGAGAGGTATTGTGGTTGTGATTCCATGTATTAGGACTTGAGTGATTTTTATGGTGTAAATGTATCAGGAGGGATTTTCATGATGATGCAATGCATTGGAAGTGATTTTCATCATTATGCCACACATTGGGTAAGTCATGCTGTATTTAGCCATTGTTGTTATGAAGTCAGTTTGTTATGATGTAATGTTAAGAGGTTTTATTGTTTTGTGGATTTGGTTATGTGGTAATGTTTTAGGAAAGGTTTGAGATGTTTGGAGCTTCCGCTTGTATAACATCTGGTCAAAGTGGATCTTAAACCAAATGAATCGGTTTAAGCCATTAGATCTATATCTATTTGATTGTTTCTTGGGTTCATTGAAACCTACTTGGGTTTTATGTGGTTAATCCTCATACTGACATTGTAAACACAGTTTTAGCAGTAGGCTTAGGCAGGAAAATGTTTAGGGGGCTATCCAGTGCCTGTTGGGTTACCCTTATGCCACCACATGTATTATCTCACATGTCTGTGTGCGTATGTCATGTTTCCAGCATTGGCAAATGAATGAAAGTCACAGCTAAACTCAAGCATGGTCCCGTATGGCTTTTTAGACATTTTGGGTTACAATTTGAATTTGTGAATAGCCATGACTGGTCGCTGTGTGAGATGGGGTTCCTCTAATTCATATATCATTGTGAGAACCCACAAGAATAGAAAAAAAATTGCCGTTTTTTTACTTTGTCCAGACATTTTCCCTATGCTTACTTGTTTCAGAAACTGCAACTTCACGTGTATGTGAGTGTGTGTCCACGCTTTTTTCTCCCTTCACGTTCCTCCTCATTTTCTCTACCTCAACATCAACCTATGATTGCACGTATATGTGACTTTGTGTAACTATATGGAAACATATGAACAGAGCATGTTGTATACGTGTGCTTATGTAAAATTTTGACCCCAATTTAAGGCCCATCATCCATCCAAGATGTCTACAAACCTACAGTGAGACACAACAATCATGAGTGTTTACTTGTAAGGCAGGCCGTGGCTCATAATAAACACCTTTGAACAGCGCAAGCAGAGCGGTGCAGGATAAAACGCGGCTGCGGCTTCTCACACGGAAGCAGATCGAGTTTCCTGCAGAAAGGGTTTGCTGTCTCTGGAATGTATCACCTTCACCACATGGCCTGAATTGGTTGTCCGTAGAGAACAGGGACTGTTATTTCATGCTCCAAAATGTCTAATTGTGTGCATGTGTTCGTGTGTGTGCATTTACCTATTACACTTTGTCATGTCTGTTTTCATTTGGGTTGATCAGGATGCGGCAAGGTGTGGAAATCTGGAACCAGACTATTTTATTTGGAATAAAATACAAGGAAAATCGTTTTAAGGCTGAATGCACATACGCACACATATCCCATAATCTCTTTTGGGAGTCTTAGCCTTAGAGGGCTGAGAAAATCGACTTTGAATTCAGCTGAGCAGTTCAGATTTGAGGGCCTTGTTCAAAGACTCACAGTAGAGCTACTAATTAGTAGCGTTAATAGCTGTACCTGGCTAAATGTACAATATATAAGGTAAGGTTGGTTGGCAGAGCATGTGATTTATTCATGCCAGCATATGACATCATTTTCCCCAATAAATGAATATCTTACTTGGTTATTTGTGTTCGCTTGATATACTTTTTTTTACAAACTTGCAGGCACCACTTTACTACAAAGGGTCCTGGGGTAAAATTTCTCCTTTACAGGAGCTACTCTGTGATTTTTCACATTCATTTTTCACTCTGTCAGGTTCGACCATGTTGGTACGCTTCACCCTGCTCCTCCGGGAAAATTGCGGGCAGAATACTGCTCATCACCCAATGCTGTGCTCTCTGTGACTTTACAGGCAGATGTTGCCTCATGTTGAAAATAAATAGTTTTGTCCACTGCTATTAGCTGTAGGACGTCTTAAGTGCCAATCAAAGTCAGTCAAAGGCATTCCCAAATCTATGCATAAAGTCTTTAGAACAGTGACTGCTCTACTTAATTGGACTGGATGTTGGGAAAACTGTATTTTATGTGTGGAGAAGGGGTGCAGAAACAATAAGGCAATAAAATGTTGTAGATCTTATCACTCGGAGAGGCATGAAAGAGAATGAAAGAGAAATTTACAAAAAGTAAATACTTCTCTCTCTCTCTCTCTCTCTCTCTCTCTCTCTCTCTATATATATATATATATATATATATATATGTGTGTGTGTGTGTGTGTGTGTGTGTGTGTGTGTGTGTGTATGTATGTATTAGATATTACAGATAATATTAATCATTTTTACTTTTAAGTGTTATTTAAGTAAATGTTACAGGGTTAGTGGCTTATACAGTGGGTTAGAGTATTAAAATACTTGTTATAGCAGGAACTTGGATACTGAAAGGTTGAATAGCAGTGTGAACTGAATTCTTCTTCAAACATTAAAATTCTCTTTATTTAACAGTACAGATATTCAGGTTAGAAAAGTAGCTAAAATGCCCGTAGCCATTACATAATTTGTTTTATAAAATACACAATTAACCATGTAGTTCAGCACACATTTGACAACATCTGGTAATAATCGCTGCAAGTTGATGGTTGTGTGAGGGAGGGAAAAAAATATTTTTTTTCATGTGGCAAATTATACAAAAGATGAACACACTGACATTGCAGCTGCTGCCACATGCTTTAGACGAGAATAGGTTTGGGCTTCACACAGCAAACAACTCTTTGCCTCTAGGACTTAATGACTTATGATTGATGACATAAAAGAAATGCTGTATTAAAAGGATTGCATTTAAGATGAGATTTAATTGTATTTTAGTAGCATAGTGGTATGGTTGTATGTCATAATAAATCATATTCTTATAACACATTTTTATCCATTAGAGGATTATGTTTAGTAATAATGCATACATATTCGAGAACACGCTCATAATCCAATGCACAAACCAGTAGAGCCAACTAACGATGCAAAACTCAGTCGTCCAGTCAGCAAGACTGCAGGATGCAATACTTATTATACTAATTCATTTGTTTCACCAAAATCTGAAGGCCAAAAAATCTAGTTCAATTAAAGCATTTTTCCTGTAAAAACTAAGACAAGATACACATTTGCAAAGCATTCCCAAGATGGCAAAGAAACAAAACATTTAAACAAGCTTAGTGTTCGTTCAGAAACTTGTATGACAGAGGTTTTGTTGCATTAGAAATTAAACATTTCAAATCGTCTTTAAGAATTGATCTTGATAAGAAACAAAATAAGAATTGATAAGCATTGAGCTTGATAAGAGACAACTCGGTCACACAGTGGTGAGCTGGCATATTTAAAAAGGTTAAATGTCAATTGCCTAAGGTTAACTAAACTTAAAAAGGACAATTATTTAGTATACCCTATTAGGAAGCCAGTTCCTAAATTGAAAGAGGATTTATCCAACCCATTATGCAAAAGTTAAGCACTCTTAATCGTTTCCATATTAAACAAACACGTAGACTTCACGTCACTTAATTATTTTAGTTAACTGGCAACATTTGCGTTGATTAATAACGAATCGTAATTAATGCAATCATGTATAGTGTAATGTACAATTGGCGCCAACAATCTGAGACTAGTGAAATTATTTGACTAGTGGAAATCTTCTGCATTTGGATAAACAGGATAATAACCCAAAACACAACTCAAAGCTATTCAATAACTATATTAACACTAAAAAAATATCAATGAATGCCCACGCGTCCTTGCGTATAGGTCCAGTATAGTAAGCCTACTGAACAAGCTAGTGCTTGAAATCATTTCAAAACAGTTCTGCAAGCACGCTGCTCGGTGTCAGGCGGTCTTGTTAGGTGGTACATCTGGCATGGGCTATGCATGCTTAATTAGTAACACTTAATTATTGCATCATAAAACCAGTCAAAATAACCACAAATCCTTTTCTGTCAAAGACAAACATCAGAAAAAGAGAAATGTGTTTTCACACATTGCCATCCTTAGAACTGTTGCATACCTGCAAATGTGTGACCTGAAAAACTTAGAAGCTCGTCAGTGCTTACACAGACTAACTTCAAACACCTTTGGACTACACATTCAGGGGTATTACTGTTGACCATTAAATAAGCTGAACACCAACTGTAACTCACTACTCTCAAAAAATCCCAAATACTTTGTCTGATATTTTATATCAGTTTCCTTGCCCTATCCCACAGCCCTTACAGCATGTAATAGGTATGTCACTCCTATTCTTTTTAATTCATATTCACATACATTTCTAATGCAACATACTTCCTGTTACTATAGTGAATGCTTGCTTACGTTCATATGCATGTTCTTTACTTCAGTGGTTTGTGGCTGGAAAGGCTCAATACATATACCTCATCTCCATTCCTCCATATGCCCTATAATACTCGTAACTAGTAGTATTTGTACTATTTGGCAATAGTTCACATGTTGCATCTGAACTACTGTTATATGCTGTATCTTTATCCCCTCACCTCTTCACTCTGTTTCCATCTGTCTATCCCAATCAATCAAGAAGGGCCTGTACCTCCTGACAGGGTGAATAAGATAAAAAGGGAATGGGAGAAAAAAAACGCATGGAGAAAAAAAGGAAATGAAGAGACAGGTGGGTGTCCAAGCCACTTAAATGCTTTTTCTCTCAGTAGAAGAAATAGAAAGTGAGAGAGCAAGAGAGAAAGCGCACTAGAGAGCTTGAAAGAGCGACTCCGTATGAAACGGTATTCTTCTGGGAATATACTGCACTACAGCAGGTCCTCTGTTTCCAGGGGGGATTGGTCCCACGACTCAAATACTAAAATATGTGGAAAGTCAATTCCCTTATAGTAACTGGCTAACATTTGCATATTTGTGCGTGTAAATGCAACCCATGACAACAATTTACAGAATGTAATATATATATTATAGGTAGATATTACAATAGACACTTTGCATTATAATCTGATTGCTCATACTACTTTAGGAGCTTGTATTATATTGCATTGTAGCCACAGAAGCCACATAAGCTTATTAATGAAGTGTAAATGCATCAGTCTCTTCAAGGCGCATCACAAAGTACCAAATCCATGATCAATACTTGATGACGTCCATGATGTCTATCCCTGTATGGTCAATCAAACAATCAATGATTACATACAAAGCTGGTCAGCACAAGAATTGTTTTCTTTTTTTTATTTGGACAGCTCCCACCAGCCTTCACCACTTTCTCATCAATAAACTGATCTATATTGCTATAGCTGCAATCAGTGTCACCTCTGTATTACATGTTTAACAGCTTTGAAAAACTTGAGCTCCCAAAGTTGACACCTTCCTTTCCTTATACATGAGTACTATTTGAATTACACTGCTCAAAAAAATCAGGGGGTGTTTTAAAATGAATATGAAGAGGATCCCACAAGAACTGCTGGACAGTCTGATCCTGTAAATGTTCTATTGCCAGTGTGTTTTGGCAGTCTTGGATGACCATACACCCTAGTGAACAGTCAATGTGTGGCTCTCTGGTCCAGTTTGACATGCATTCATGTTCACCCCATGAATATATCCCTATACTCACCATTACTGAGTTTGCATCTCATTTGTGTAATCAAACAGCTTTTTAACTTTTCTATTGCTTTTCTGATCATCTTGTTTAATAACATACAATGGTGTAAAATAAATTGCTTTTTTCTTTAATCGCTTCATATTCATTTTGAAATATCGCCTATTTTTGTGAGCAGTGTAGATAACGAAAACCTGACCAGGTTACTAGTCTGTATGCAAACACACACTGAAAGAGGGAAGACATTTTGAACACAAGACAATGAAAAGCAAACCTGAACATTATTTAAAAGTTCTCCTCCTACATTCTTATATCCTCTTTTCAAACAAAGTGACTTCAAACCGCCCAGGTAGTACAAGGAGGACAATCTGTCTCCCCCACCTGACCAGGCACAGACCAGCCCTTAAAAGCTGCCAATACATGTTTTAGAGGATGGAGACGCGTAGCAGGGCAGCAAGATTATGCCCAGCTGCCTTGTACTGTGCCAGTTCCCACTAGTCAAATGAACTGAACTTTAGGGAACAAACGTGTTCTGGCACAGTACATATACACCTAGTGTGTGTCCACTCGTAAAGGGACTGAGAGAGTAAGACACAGAGACAGAGACAAACAGACAGACAAGCTCTCATCACTGGCCTAGAGCCAAACTCTTGCTACAGTCATACACCCACTCAGACGAGAAGAACAGAGCGTGTAACAGGTCTGAAAAATAGCTGTGGAAAGAATAAGTAATGGATGAATTAGATTGAAGAAGGATTAGATTGAAGGCGAGCGTGTGTGAATGACAATGAGAAAAATTGGAGAGCTCCTCTATACTGTGTCAGCAGGAACACCAGGCTCATGAGAGAAACAATGGTGCACCTTCTAGGTGAAGATGCAGCGCGCATCACATACTAAAATAGATAGATAGACAGACACGCACGCACGCGCACAAACATGCACACGCAAACACACAGGTGTTTATGTCACGATCGTTGTGGGGACTTTAAAACTGATATAACGATTATTGAAACTTATTAATACTAAACCTAGACCTCACCCTAACCTCAGTAACCTAATGGAGAGCACACATACTAATGCGCACACACACCAAAGAATAGCCTTAACCCCATGTGTAATCCACAGAGAACTGATAGACTGACTGTTCAGGGCCATGCATCACAGAGACAAAAAAAAAAAAAAAAAAAAAAAAAAAAAAAAAAGGGGGCC